>PVKP010000712.1:17713-178625 GCA_004027715.1 Plecturocebus donacophilus
TTTTCTTGTATATTTGTTTTAGTTCTTTGTAGATTCTGGATATTAGCCCTTTGTCAGATGGGTAGATTGCAAAAGTTTTTTCCCATTCTGTTGGTTGCCAGTTCACTCTAATGATTATTTATTTTGCTGTGCAGAAGCTCTGGAGTTTAATTAGGTCCCATTTGTCTATTTTGGCTTTTATTGCCAATGCTTTTGATGTTTTAGTCATGAAGTCCTTGCCCATGCCTATGTCCTGAATCGTATTGCCTAGGTTTTCTTCTAGGGTTTTTATGGTGTTAGGTCTTATGTTTAAATCTTTAATTCATCTATAGTTAATTTTTGTATAATGTGTAAGGAAGGGATCCAGTTTCAGCTTTCTGCTTATGGCTAGCCAGTTTTCCCAACACCATTTATTAAATAGGGAATCTTCCCCCCATCACTTGTTTTTGTCAGGTTTGTCAAAGATCGATGTTTGTAGATGTGTGGTGTTACTTCTAAGGCCTCTGTTCTGTTCCATTGGCCTATATCTCTATTTTGGTACCAGTACCATGCTGTTTTGATTACTGTAGCTTTGTAGTATAGTTTGAAGTCAGGTAGCATGATGTCTCCAGCTTTGTTTTTGTTTGCTTAGAATTGTCTTGGCTATGCAGGATCTCTTTTGGTTCCATATAAAGTTTAAGGTGGCTTTTTCCAATTCTGTGAAGAAAGTCAAGGGTAGCTTGATGGGAATAGCATTGAATAAATTACTTTGGGCAGTATGGCCATTTTCAGGATACTGATTCTTCTTAACCATGAGCATGGAATGTTTTTCCAATCGTTTGTATCCTCTCTTATTTCTTTGAGCAGTGGTTTGTAGTTCTCCTTGAAGAGATCCTTCACATCCCTTGTTAGTTGTACTCCTAGATATTTTATTCTCTTTGTAGCAATTGTGAATGAGAGTTTGCTCATGATTTGGCTCTGTGCTTGTCTGTTATTGGTGTATAGGAATGCTTGTGATTTTTGCACATTGATTTTGTATCCTGAGACTTTGCTGAAGTTGTTTACCAGCTTAAGGAGATTTTGAGCTGAGATGATGGGGTCTTCTAAATATATAATCATGTCGTCTGCAAATAAAGACAATTTGACTTTCTTCATTTTCTTAGACATGAGTCTTCCTCAACTTTGGCCTTCTGATTGGTTTTTCTTGTTTTTTTCTAAATTTCTTCATGTAGACAATGCTTTTCCTAATTCTACGTCTACAGAACACCTATAAGAGTAAGAGACTGGGATCTCTTCAGAGAATAATAGCACAATTGTCCACTTTAACACACATCTGGTCACAGTCAGTGCCCCCAAAAGAAATCTGGAAAAGCTCAATTTGTCCAATAGATTGGATGAGTGAAATGAAGGTGTCATCTGGATTAGAAGTGAAAAAATGAATAGAAGAAAACATAGACTGAAAGTCTGATTTTACTAGAAAAAAAAATTGTTTCTGCTCTTAGGAGACATTCACATACGTTTGAGGCAAATATGGTGTATGTGGTTACCATCATGGACTCCTGGGGTCTAGTCTTGCTCTACTAGTTGTTTATCAGTGGAACTTTAGGTACAGTTATCTAACTGCTCTGAGCCTCCATTTTCTCATCTATAACATGAAATATAGGAGTATTTTTTTCATAGGATTGATGGAATATACAAATAAAATTATGTATTTAAAACACAAAGCCTGGCTAAATAAACATCAACTATTATACCTTACCTAACATACACATAGTCTAAGAAAGCTAAACTTTCCCTTTCTTTTCTCTTCAATTTTTCTACTCTTTGGCATAACACCTCTTAGTTAAAACAGGTAAATTTAACTCCACTTTTTAACCACCAGCATCTTATCCACCTAATATTGGTAGGATGAGTTTTCATTTTCTTCTGCACTAAAGCTTACAGCAAATAATTTATAATGATAATAATTTATCATGATGAGTCATGTTAACTATTTCCTTTCTTTTTTGAGATAGAGTCTTGCTCTGTCACCCAGGCTGGAATACAGTGGCATGCTCTTGGCTCACTGCAACCTCCACCTCTTAGGTTCAAGCGATTCTCCTGCCTCAGATTCCTGAATAACTGGGATTACAGGCGGGAACCACCATGCACAGCTAATTTTTTTGTATTTTTAGTGGACACAGAGTTTCACTATGTTGGTCAGGCTGGTCTTGAACTCCTGGCCTCATGATCTGCCTGCCTCGGCCTCCCAAAGTGCTGGGATTACAGGTGTGAGCCACTGCACCCAGCTTATTTGTTAATAGTGATTTTGGGTTTATAGAAAGAAAAGAAAGGAAGAGAAGAAAAAGGAGACATAAAAAGGAATTTTATATGAATTTCTCTTTAGGGTAGAATTATATACATACCCATGCTCAAAATTTAGTATCTTGTCTCAAGGGAGCAGTCAAGCACCTAATCAATAAACAATATCTCGCTTCCAAACTATACTCAGAGAAGCACTTTATGGGACAAATGTAAGTCCAAACATGAACTCTATCACTTATCAGAATTTAGGAAATCACTTAGCTCTCCTGAGTCTTTGTTTCCTCTTTATTAAATGAAGATAATTATTCTCATGAGGTTATCTGAGGATTAGAAGTAAAACATCTGGTACACACTGGGCATTTGATAAATGCTAGCTCCCTTTCCACAAAGATCAAGATTGACTTACGAAAATAAACCAGTAAAACCTCAAACAGGCAAACTAAGATCCACTACCTGATAGAAATGTACTTTAAATATAACTTCTGTTTTGATTATTGTCTGTTATGTTCAAATCAGTTAGACAAGAAGTTTTATGATTGGTTTCTTTCAACTCCTTTGGGATATTCTTAATGGTCTAGTAATTTTTGTTCTGTTTACTTGATCTATCAAGTTACTGGGAAAGGTCTGTTAATATCTTGACTGTGATTGTGGATTGTTATTTCTTCTAGTAATCCCCTCAACTTTTGCTTCATATATTTGGAAGCTTTATTTAGAATAATTCCATTTTCTTTGTAAAATTAAGTCTCTTTCTGGGCGAGGTGGCTCATGTCTGTAATCCCAGCACTTTGGGAGGCTGAGGCAGACGGATCACCTGAGATCAGGAGTTTGAGGCTAGCCTGGCCAACATGGTAAAACCCTGTCTCTACTAAAAATACAAAATGTAGCTGGGTGTGGTGGTGGGCACCTGTAATGCCAGCTACTTGGGAGGCTGAGGCAGGAGAATCTCTTGAACCCAGGAAGCAGTGGTTTCAGTGAGCTGAAATTGTGCCGTTGTACTCCAGCCTGGGAAACAGAGTGAAATTCCACCTCAAAAAAAACAATAATTTTTAAAAATTAAGTCTATCATTGTGTAGAGATCTACTTTATCGCTAATTATTGTTTTCTTAAAAAATACCTTAAAAGATATTTTTTCTTGATGTTATAACAGCATTATCTTTCCTTTAGCTTAATATATATGTGGTATTTAGTTTGCTGTCTGACTTTCAATCTTTCTATTTTTTTTTTAGTTGTCGTTTAGGAATACCTTTAGGCTTTGTGTATCTCCAGTAAATATCATGTAAAAACTGGTATGACACTATCAATTAATGAACTTAGTCCATTTACTTATACTGTAATTTCTAGTATGTTTACATTTATTTCTATTATTCTATCCTATATAATTAATTTCCCAGTTTATTTATGTTCTCTTTTGATTTCTATTAGATTAATTGAGGCTTTTGTTCCCTGTACTAGTTTAGACATCATATACTAATTATTTAAGTGGTTACCCCACTAGTTTTATAACATTTTTATGAAGATTTAATTCACATGCCATAAAAATTACCCACTTGAAATGTATAACTCAATGACTTTTAGTATAGACACAGAGTTGTTCAACCATCACAACAATCTAAGTTAAACCCATTTTCATTACCCCAGAAAGAAACCCTGTATCCGTTAGCAGTCACACCCACAGTCCTAGGTAACCACTAATCTCTGCTCTCTCTCTTTAGGTTTGCCTATTTTTGACATTTCTTATAAATAGAATCACCCCATATGTAGTCTTTTGTAACTTTTCTGTTACTATAGTGGTTTCAGTCAGCATAATGGACAAAGTTCATTCAAATTATAGCATATATCAATTCTCCATTCCTTATGTACAAATAACATTCTATTGCATGGATATACCTATGCTATCCATGGGGGCTCCCGAAACCAGTCTTCCCAGAAATATCAAGGGAGGATTGTATTACCATCTTAACCGTTCTAAGTTTTCTTATCTGTGAACATGAGATGTCTTTCCATTTACTTATGTCTTCAATTTCTTTTGACAATGTTTTATGGTAGTTTTTAGTTGACAAGTATTGCATTTCTTTTGTTAAATTTAATTATAGGTATTTTATTCTTTTTAGTGCAAGTGTAAATGGAATTGTTTTCTTAATTTCATTTCCTGATTGTTTAGTTGTCCCTTGTTATCTATGAGAAATTGTTTCTATGGCAACATGTAAATACCAAAATCCATGGATGCTCAAATCCCTAACAGCATAGTATTTTCATATAACCTATGCATATCTTTTATATACCTTAAATCATCTCTAGATTATTTATGATACCTAATACAATGTAAATATTATGTAAATGTTGTTACACTATTTAGGGACCAAGAAAAATATCTATACACATTCAGTACAATTTTCCTCAAATATTTTCAATTTGCAGTTGATTAAATCCATGGATATGAGACAGAGCTGAATATATTTATATGTATAAATACCAGTAATTTTTGCATATTGATCTTGTTTCCTAAAATCTTGCTGAACTTATTAGTTGTTAGAGTTTATTTTATTCATTAGGATTGTTTATATATAAAGTCATGTCATCTACGATTAGAAATAGTATAATTTTTTCCTTTCCTAACTAGATTAATTTTATTACTTTTTCTTGCCCAATTTCCTTGGATAGAACACCCAGTACTGTCATAGATAGAGGTGGAAAGAACGGACATCCTTGTATCATTCCTGATCTTATGTGAAAAGCTCTCTACTTTCTACCATCAAATATGATGACAGCTCTGATTTTTTTCATAAATTTTCTGATTAAGAAAGGTCTCTTCTCTTAGTTTGTTGCATGTTTGTACTATGAAAGGATGCTTGGTTTGACAAATGCTTCTTATTGATCAACTGAGATGTAATTTTTGTAATATATTCTATTACATTGATTTACTTTGGATGTTAAATGAACCATTGACCCCTGGATAAATCCCACTTCGTCTTGATGTGTAATCCTTTTGTGTGTGTGTTTCTACATTCATTTTGATAGTATTTTGTTAATGATTGTACACCTATATTTTAGGAGATATTAATTTGTCACTTTCACTTTTTCTCATAATGCCTTTTCAGGTTTTGTATTAGGGTAGTATTGGCCTCATAGGCAAAATTGGATAATATGTTTTCTATTTTTTTTGGAGAGTTTGTCGGAGATTTGGCATTAATTCTTTTTTCAACGTTTGGTAAAATTCACCAGTGAAGTCATTTTTGAAGGTACTTTTCTTTGTGGACAGGTTTTAAATTATTAATTCAATCTCTTTCTTATTATAGGTATATTCAGATTTTCAATTTCTTGAGTTAGATTCAGTAGTTTGTGTCCTTGTAGAATCCTGTCCATTAACTCATTTGTTAGAGTTCAATTGCTCAGAGTATTCCCTTATAATTATTTTTAAAAATTTCTGTAAGGTGGTAATGACATCCTATCTTTTCTGATTTTAGTAATTTGGTTTCTAGAGCCGAGTTAGCTCTTATAAAAAATGGGAAACCTGGTAGTTGCTTCATCATTGAGGAGTCTGACATCAGGTCAAAATCTTATATGTCATCTCTCAGAGCTGACTATAGGCAATTACAAAGATGTTGCAAGTGAACATGGCAAAATTACACAGAAGTTGAAAGTGATCATGGCCAAACATGGCATGCTCAACATGGCAAAAAAAGGGGGGGCCTTTTGAGAAGCCTTTTTTATTACATTCCATCAGCTGTTTTTAAGATTTTATTGAAAAGATAGTACAGAGAGTTCCTACATATCTCATCTTTTCTTACCTCCCCAGTTCTCCTATTATTAACATTTTACAATAGTGTAGCACATTTGTTACAATTGATGTTACCATCAATGAACCAATACTGATACATTATTAACTATGGCTAAAATCCAGGATAATACCAAATACTGGTGAGGATTTGAAGTCTGTAGTTTGCTTTAGGTTCATTCTTTGTGCTGTACAGTCCTATTTGTTTTGACTAATGTGAAATTCCACGTATCTACCATTATATCATACAGAATAGTTCCAACATCCTAAGAAATCCCCTGTGCTATACTTATCATCCCTCCTCCTGAACTTCTGAAAAACACTAATCTTTTCTGTCTCTGTAGTTTTGTCTTTCCTCCAATGTCATGTAGTTGGGAAGATACAGTATACAGCCTTTTATATTGGCTTTTTTTTCCCACTTAACAATATGCATTTATGTTTCCTTTATTTCTTTCATAGCTTAATAGCTCATTTCTTTTTATCTCTAGATAATACTTGTCTCAGTTTGTCTTGTGCTTTTTTAACAAAATACCACAGACCGGGTAATTTATAGAGAACAGAAACTGATTTTCTCGCAGTTTCGGAGACTGGAAAGTCCTAGATCAAGGGGCTGACATCTGGTGGCCTTATTATCGAGTCATCCCATGGCAGAAAGCAGAGGGCAGAGAGAGGGCAAGACAGAGACACAAGGGAATTGAACTCATCCTTTTACACAAGGAATCCATGCATGCCAGCAGAGCTCTCATGGCCTTATCACTTCTTAGAAGTCCCACCTCTTAATATTGTTACAACAGCAATTAAATTTTGATATGAGTTTGGGAGGAGACAAACATTGAGGTTATATTCCATTGTACAGACAGGCCACATTTATCTACTCATCTATCGAATGACTTGTTGGCTGCTTCCAGTTTTTGACAATTGTAAATAAAGCTGCTATGAACATTCACATGCAGATTTTTGTGTATACATAATTTTCAACTCATATGTTGGTTCATTTATTTTTCGAGACAGGGTCTTGCTGTCACTTAGGCTGGAGTATAACAGTGTGACCTCCGTTCAGTGCAGCCTCAACCTCTCTGGTTCTAGCAATCCTCTCACTTCAGCCTCCTGAGTAGCTAAGACCATAGACAAATGCCAGCAAGCCTGTATAATTTTTTTTTTTTTTTTTTTTTTTTTTGTAGAGACTGGGTCTTGCCATATTGCCCATGCTGGGCTCAAACTCCTGGGCTCCAGCAGTCCTCCTGCCTTGACTTCCCGAAGTGCTGGGATTATAGGCATGAGCCACTGTGCCCAGGCTTCAACGCATTTGAGTAGATACATAGGAGTGTGGTTGCTGGGTCAAATGGTAGAACTGCTTATCTTGATTTAAAAAAACTGCCTGTCTTCTAAAGTGGCTATGCCATTTTACATTCCCACCAGTAAAGGGAATTATAATCCCTGTTAGTATATATCTTCACCAGCACTTGGCATTATTAGATTTTTTGGATTTTAGCCATTCTAATATATGCATAGCAATATCTTGTTTTTATTTCAAATTTCATAACGACGTAATTTTGAACATCTTTCCATATACTTATTTGACATATGCCTGTATATCTTCTTTCGTGAGGTCTTTGTTTAGGTCTTTTCCTCATTTTTAAGTTGAGTTGTTAATTTTCTTATTGAGGTTTAACAGTTTATATGTTTTGCATATCTTGCATATAAGTTGATCTATAGTCTACGCATCTTCTTAATGTTAACCACTGAAATTTCCAGCGTTTTTGAGGACACAATTAGGAGTTAAGTTTCCCATGTTCTGTTCCAGATAAAGTCAGTTCCCCTAGAGAAAGCTATGGACTCCCCTCATCCTACATGCTGCTTTTTGCCTTCAGGAATAAACTCTGTACCACTTCTGAGCTCTGAGCTGGCGGTGGAGACAGTGGCTAGCTTCTCTTAAAATGATACCCCTAACTCCTCTGGCAGGTCACAGGCCTGGGACGCAAGCCTCTGGTCTTCTCTGCTAGCTTCTTCTGTCATGAAATAACTGCTCTTACTGATGAGCTGGAGCCGGAGTGACTAGGGTTCCATATTCTCAGTCATCCATGGCTGGGCCAGCACTTCCACCTTGTGAGTGGAAAACGGGTACAGGAAGGAACCCCAGATCTATTGGCCATGCTGGCCTAAACAGTTTCTACAACTCAGAGCCTAGGAGTTGGGGCAGTGAGAAATGCGAGTGGCCTGCCAGGGAGAGACCACTGCCCTGGACGAGGACATGTGGGAGCAAAGAGCCCTGTTTTCTGGGTTACACTTACCTAGGGTAGAGCATCCAACACATGGAGCTGGAAATGAGGTTATAGCTCAAAACTATAGACTCTCACTCTTCTTACTGAGATTTAGATTTTCTTGAATAAATGTTTCTCCATTTGGTGTAGGCCCTTAGCACAATTTACAGATACTTTAAATGGTTGATTTTTATGATTTTCACCAATTATGATTGGTTCTATGGGGAGTAAGTTCATAGAGTCCTTTATACCACTGTTCCTGAAGTGCTTCTATTATTTTTATGTAAATAATTATTAACCAGGAAATGAGTGCATTTTTAAAAATTATTTAGGTTGCATACTAATTGATAAAGTGTAAGAGAAAATTTTTTTACAATTACATACTAGTAAGGTTACATCTTAACTCAGTTTTTGTCTCCTAGAGGAAAATGAGCTTGCCTGCTTGCTGAACTATGCTTCCTGGTCAATTTCTAGGCACTTACTCAAATTACTTTTACTGCTAACAACTGAATATGCCACTTTGGGTTTAACTGTGAATTCTTTCACATAGTAAAAGCGGAAGTTTGTACTTATCTATTTTTCCATTCCCAAGCTATGTCTGATCTAAATATCTCTAAAAATATATACTGATGGAAATACTGTCTTTGCCATATAACTAAATCTGCACTAGGTTGTAACTGACACACACACAACAAGAAATGAAATAGTGACTAACTGCTTTATTTCACTTTCTTCTTGTGTGTTTCAGTTTTAGGACACAAGAGACCCTGCTTAGCTGCTTTCGCTGATGGATACAGAAAAATGGGAGAGAAAAAAACATATGAGTGACAAATTGTTGAGGTAAATTTCTATAGGAGGTAATTCAAGATGGAATTATGGCACCATTAAAAAACAATACTCTCATAAAAGAACTTAGAAAAGATTTCTGTATGAGAATGGCCCATTCTGAATGTTCATGAAATAGTAAACTGGTAAATTAATAATCTGTAGGTAGATGGGAGGAGAGGAGGAAATAAGGAGTTGATAATCAATAAGCAGAAAGTTTCAATTAATACAAGATGAATAATTTCTAAAGATCTATTGTACAATGTGACTTATAGTTAGCAATATTGTATTGTACAGTTACAAATTTGTTAAGTGGGTAGATCGCATGTTAAATGCTCTTATCAGAATACAATTTAAGAAACAAGTGACGTAACAAATTGGAATTTGGGGCTTAAGAAAAACATAATGTTTGTAATTGGGTGGTGAAACTATTACAGAGTTCATTTGAAATGAATAGGAGGATTACAGGAAAGCAATGAAGATGATAGTATAAATAGTATGAATTTGAGTAACATTTATGTGACTTTTTCCAGTATGCTTGGCAACCCAAACGTAGGAACAGACAAAGTAGATAAGTGTTGGAGACTTTCCCAAGTGTGGGCTAGGCCTCCAAGTAAATGCAGCGCCCAACTGGCTGGCTGTGGATAATAAAGCAAGGAAGACCAAAAGGGAGTTAATGGGGTATGAAACCAGCAATGGAGTTGAGTACGGGGCGGGGGGGGTGGAGCAGATATGGGTTGGCCATGGTAGTTCGCACCTGTAATCCCAGCACTTTGGGAGGCTGAGACGGGCGAATCATCTGAGGTCAGGAGTTCAAGACCAGCCTGTACAACATGGTGAAACCTCATCTCTACTAAAAATACGATAAATTAACTGGGCGTTGTAGTGCCATCCTGTAATTCCAGCTACTTGGAAGGCTGGGGAAAGAGAATTGCTGGAACCTGGGAGGTGGAGGCTGCAGTGAGCCGAGACTGTGCCATTGCACTTTAGTCAGGGTGACAGAGCAAAACTCTGTTTAAAAAAAAAAAGTAGCAAATACTTAGGTTGTAACCAAGAAGAGTTAGAAAACTTGAAGGAATGCAATGAATAAAGGTAAAGGGAGTGTTTTTTTCTGAGCATGGCTTGAGTTGAGTAAAGCTGATAACTGGAGTTAGTGGCTCTGTATAAATATATAAACTTTGTGCACCTTTTCAGATTCCCTCGGTGTCCTGTTTCTGAAGGATCCACCCTCCTTGCAGACCATCAGTGACTTTACCAGTTTCCTTGCATAGTTTTCAGAGTTGGCTTGGGTCAGATTTAAATACCGGGCCCAGGTGGTCTAATTTCTCACATGCCGTGCTCTCCCTTGCCAAGTCACCTCCCCTGCACCCTGGAGAGCAAGATGGTATAACAGTAGGAACGGGAATTCCCTGAGGCAAATTTTCCCCACCAGGAAGTAGGAGCCAGAAGGTGCCAGGCAAACACATCTCCCTTTGTCTCTTTGGTTGGCTACTTTGAACTCTGGCCTTTCCTTGTAATCCTCCCAAAGAAATTCCTGCATACCACAACATACCTACTCAGGGCCCTTACTGCTTCTTTTTGCAACTTGTTGAGAAGGGCAGCTAGTGTAGTAGTCCATTGCATTGGGTTGCTTCGCAACTTTCCTTGTCTTACTATCATTTTTCTACCATCCCTGCCACAAGCTTGTACGTCCTCAGTAAAGAGTAACTATTATCATCTTTGCTTCAGGTTCTGGTTTCTACAGAGCCTCACTTAAGACAAAGTTTTAATGGGCAAGTATTTTCTTCAATGTGAATAGAGTCCAAATATAAGAAAAACATTAATAGAATTGTAAGTTTATAAAGATAGAAGTAGTAGATTTGGAAAAATAGATGGCTAATAGATCACCATCTAACATCAGCAGTTCTCAATGTGACGTGGAAGTAACGTATTGAATATTTACAAGAAAGACTGTAAAAACAGTAATCTCAGGGGTACTAAGTTAAAGTAGTATTACATGAGAAAGTGCTATCATAGTTGAATATCTTGTCATGAGACAAGAATAAATATCCAAAAGAACATACATATACAGTCACACATACAAAGCCTTAAAAAAAGTTAGCTGAAAAAGTTTGTTGTTATGCTTTTCACTGAAAAATTTGAAATCAACATTCATTTTTCATTTATAAAACATTTCTTTGGGACTTTTATGTACTGGTACCCTATGTGCTTAGGATGAAGATAGGTGAATAAAATATTTCCTGAACCCTGTTTAACAGAGTTTACATTCTAACAAGGGGGAAGCAGAAAATAAAAAATAGACAGAACTAAGTAAATTATATATGATAAAGATAGTAAGTACTCTGGAGAAAATAGAGCATGGGAAGGGATAAAGCCTTTGGAGGAGGTGTTGGAAAGATGACAGGTTGCAATTGCAAATAAGATGACCGAGGTACGCCTCACTGAGAAAAGACTCCAAAAAAGCTGAGAGAGTGAGTCATGTGGATATCAAAATGATGCAAATTCCAGGCCAAAGACAGCTCAGGCACAGGCTTGGGCACAGGTGGTGCTTTTGAGAACAGAAAGGAGGTTCAAGAGGCTGGATTAGAGCAAGTGATGGGGAGAGTGGTGAAGAGTAGGTCAGGGAGGTACTGGAGGAGAGCCAGACCATGGATGGCTTGTGGGCTTTTACAGGCATTTTGGCTATTACTTTAAGGGAAATCAGGAGCTACTGTAAGGTTTAAAGCAGAGAAGGGACATAGTCTGACTTCCATGTTGTCAGGATTGCTCTGGATGTGTGTTGTAAAGATGGTAGTAACCAAGTTAAACTATGGGCACTGGTTCAAGTCAGAATGTTAGTAGCAGAGGGGTTGATAAAAGACTGAATTCTGAGTATGATGAAAATAAAGCCAATAGGAGAATTTCTAACTGATGGATTGAAAATAGGGCATGAGAAAAAGTAAGGAGTGAAGATGTGACTCCACAATTTCTTACTTAATGTGAAAGATGGTTACCATGAACTGGGATGGAAAGCACTCTGGTTGGGGCATATTTTAGAGGAAAGAAGAGAATTTAGTTTTGAGCACTTTAAATTTGATACACTTTTAGACATCTAAGTGAAGACAAAAGGAGGGAGTTCGATATATGAACAGAGCAGGTGTCAGCAGACGTTTTCATAAAGGAGCAATAGTAAATATTTTGGGCTTTGTGGGCCAGATGTTCTTTATCACAACTATTCTGCCTTTGTGTAGCCCCAGACAGTATGTGAGAGAATCACATGGCTGTGCTCCAGTAAACCTTTATTTTAAAAAACAGGCTGTGGCTGAATTTGGCCCGAGGGCTGCAGTTTAGTAACTCCTGGTCTAGCATTTGGGAGAGATATCTGAGTTGGAGAAGTACATTTGGAAGTTACCATTATGAAATGTTTGTAAGGTCACGTTAATTTGATGTAATAATTTATGCATAATATTTGTGCTTTTCCCCTTGTAAAGAGTAGTTGTATTTTCTTAATTATATATCAGTTTTCCTTAAAAAGGAGCCTACAACGAACTATTAAAAAGCCAATTTGATGAGGTTTTAAAAATATCTGAATGAAGACTTTTTTAAAAAAAATAGAACACAACTGAACACTAAATATACAGGAGCAAAACAAAATATTTGGTCAGCCTGTAATACGCATATATAATTGAATATTTAAAGAAAGCTGTGCTATTCAGCCTAGCCCGTCTATAGACACAATTTAGCATACAGATATACCTATGTGTATATATTTATAGTTGACCCTTGAACAACAGAGATATGAGCTACTCAGACCCATTTATATATAGATTTTTAAAATAAAAGTTACACTGAGTGCACATATCTCCCCTTCTGTATGATTCTTAAGATTTTCTATTCCATAGCTTATTTTTAAGAGTATTGTATATTATACATGTAACATACAAAATATATGCTAATTGACTATGTTATTGGGAGGGCTTTCAGTCAAGAGTAGGCTGTTAGTAGTTAAGTTTCTGGGGAGTCAAGTTAGACACAGATTGGGGGTTGGTTTCCCCAACTCCTGTATCATATAAGTGTCAACTACTGTACATACAAAATAAGGATGAAAATATGTTGTAAAATCATATTTTAAATAAATGAGAAATGGCATATATGTCACAAAAAGAGATTTGAACAGAAAGGGAAATTGTCACCTATGAAAGAACTTAAGGCAATCCTGATTTCATAGCCAGAGATGCTCTGGAAATAAAGTTTTAAAGCAAAGTGATCTAATACTAATAATAAAGAAGGATTCCGTTCTCAAAGAGATGAAGCAACAGGATGTTTAACAACCATGCACTCTAGATGGGTTATTTCCTAATTACGAATGAGTTTAGCAAAGACAGAAGTACTATGAAAAGTCCTTTCAGGCAGAAGAAAATTGCAAAACCTGAATAAATGACATTCAAACCATATAAAAACACAGTATTAGGAAAACAGAGAAGGCCAAAATAAAGGAGCACATGAGCAGGCACTAGGAAAGGGACTGTTTCTATGTCATTATTTTAGACTGAACAGGAGGCTATGGTCTGTAAAGCAGTGTTTGTTAACCTTTTCACATTTTACTATTGCCTCTTTACGACATCTTTTTAGGCTTTTTCTCCCTAATCCAAAGCACCTATGAAGTTTTAATACCCTAGATACCTCATATATTTGTATATGTACAGATATGTAGTACATAAATTGTCTGGAAGGCCACAGCCAATTTAATAGCTAAGATTTTGCCTGCTGAACACCAATGCTCCCCCCATTCCTAACAATTGACCCATTGTTAGGAGCAATATTTCCCCCTGGAGAATGTTTTAAATGGTGGACTACTTCATACCAAATCTTCAAAGTTCTCTGAAACATCTGTCAGCGTGGTAGGTGGTGGGAAGGGGATGGACAGGTAGGTTAGGGAAGCACAGCTAAGCGAACAGAAGCCTGCTCTTACAATAGCTTTCTCCTGTCAGTCAAACCTAATTTGACTAGGAAGCATAGAAACATATAAAGAAAGGAAAAAAAGAAAGAAAACAGTTTCAAACCATGTATCTCAATCTTAGGGAAATATGGGTAAAAATACTGAGGAGAAATGGGTAACAAATGTAAAGTGAACATTTCAGAAGAAATATTCTTATCAATGACGGAATTGTTGCCACATACAAAGGGCAAACTAAATATTACTTTCACTTTCTAAAGCTTCATCATTTACCAAACTCCTTTGGTAGCCAAGATCAGTGTGAGTTATAAAAGTATATTCAATCTGCTTTGCTGAGACAATCTAATTGTTCTAATATCTCAGTTTCCAGGGCTCAAGCTAGTCTTGAATTGGAATTTCAAGACATGAAAACCACTGCAGGAACCTGCTGGAGAAACCTCCTCTGGTATCTCTATCTGAAACATGATTATCTTAAGTTAGCAAAGCATTCTGTCTGCAGTGTGAGTTTGAAAATGATTTAAGGCAACTTCACGGCTTCTTAATCAAGCCATTCTCCATCTCTCCGCATGGTTTTTGGGGTGTTGGAGGTGGAGACCAAAGAGGGAGGGCAATTTCCCAGGGCTGAACATGGTATCATGACTCATAGGATCTATGCAAACCCTGTGAGTGAATTCTGAGGAAGAAAAATGGGTAACATTTTGATCTTCTTACTGACGGTGATAAGATAGTATATCCCCAGTGTGCTATAGTCTGATTACTTAATTCTATTCCTCATTTACATCCTGTGGCCGAATAAAATTTGTGTGAGTACCCTGTGATATTTAGTGTTATCTGATGACATGGGTTTAGTGGAAATGTTCATTTTAAATGAACATTAAAATTGTTTCAGCCTCAGATTTTTATTCCAAGAAATTTCTTTGAACACTGAAAGAATTTTCCTCAGAGAATCAACTCCAAAGATACAGCTGCCTGTTTTCCCATGTGTCCAGAAGGAAAGAGGCTGTAGAAGATAAGAATATGTGAGTGGAACGTAAGAATGCTGGAAGGAGAAACTCAGGAGAATGGTAATAAAGAGGGAGATTTTTCTGCAGATCTGGTTTTCCCATTACTCATCAGCTACAGCTACATCACTGGTCTGTGACTTCTTCGGAACTTCTGTATAACCCTTTTGCACATCTGAACAATATTCTCTGTTTTTAAAGTGAAGACCTGACAACAATTGTACATTGTACCTTTGAACTAAGCTCTATGGTTGCAAGGTCATTGCTTAGCTAATTTTAAACCAATTTTAAATTTCTCAGGAAAAGCACATATTTAATGCTACATTTCCATAATCAAGTTTCAATCAGTTCATTCACCCAAGAACCCATTCAATTACCCATCCAAGTCCTATTTGTCTTTCAATTTTTCCAAAGAACCTATTCCTATTTCCTACAAGATAAAATCCAAGCCATTCCTTGGCTTGACAGAGGATATGCTTCCCAACCTGAACACAATCTAACTTTAATAGAAAATCTCTATTGGAGTCTAAGCTTTGCCCAATGCCATCACATTTGGGCGTGACTTGTACCCTAGTACAAGAGCCTGTTGGGAATCATTTTACTTGTTTCATGTAGAAGCCTTAGATAAACATCCTTTTAAGACAAGGGTGTGTCAAACAGGGAAATTAGCCCAATAACAGTATCGCAATTGTGAGTGCATCCTGGTATCTGTTAGTCAGTCTTGTTTACTGCCTTGATTCATTTCTGAAAATTAGGAGAAAGCTGAAAATACAAATAGAAGGAACTGTGTTCACTAGTAACTCTCAAGTACTGAAGCACAAGGAAGCACTGTATTGGTTCCTTTAGGCCAAAGAACAAAGTTCCCCTTTGAATCTCCCGAGATTAATACTTGCAAAGTATTGAATAAGTGTTGAAATAAATGAATGACCGATTAAATGAATCAGTGAAACATTTCCAGGAAATACACTCTTAAGATCTGTCATGTAAATGTGTCCTCAAATGCTAGTAGCTTTTATTTTCTTCTCATACAGTTTAGTAGTATTTTGACATTTCATAAACAAATACACTAAAAAATCTCCACCCATGTTTTCAGCAGCCAATGGCTTTTGTCCTAAGACAGTAACACTTGGATTAGTTCCATCCATGTACAGTATTCTGATACTTCCCCGTAAAATTAGTATGAAAAGTCCATTCAGCAGAAGTAGCTTAAAGAGTCACTCACCTTTCTCTTGGAATTTCCAATTTTTCTTGTTTTAGATGAAGAGTGTCACAAATTTAATTTTCTCACAGTCCTTCATTGTATTTGTCTAGAATATGAAAGAACACTTCTAAGTCAATAAATAACAAAAAACTTAACTGAAATTAGAAAACTCCTGATAAGACAAGAACTTAAATGTCAAATAAAAGTTGCTACTCAATGTAACTTCAATCTTTATACTGAACATCGTGAAAGTGAAAACACACTTCTTCTTTGTTGGGGCAAGGAGGGGTCATTAGTTACAGGACTGGGGCCTGCAGTTAGCTGCCGTTATTAAATCTAATTTTATGCTTATATGAATTTTGTCTGACTTCCAAAATGCCAGCACATTCTGAACACATTTCCTTTTTTTTCTTTTTTATTTTTTTGAGACAGGTCTCACTCTGTCACCCAGGCTGAAGTGTAGTGGTGCGATCTGGGCTCACTGCAACCTCCACCTCCTGGGTTCAAGTGATTCTCCTGCCTCAGCCTCCCAAGTAGCTGGGACTACAGGTCCATGCCACCACACCTGACTAATTCTTTTATTTTTAAGAGAGATGGGGTACACCATGTTGGCCCGGCTGGTCTCAAACTCCTGACCTCAGGTGATCTGTCAGCCTCGTCCTCCCAAAGTGCTGGGATTACAGGCATGAGCCATCACACCCAGCCTATGATGCATAATTTTAAAAGCTGCCTAATTTCATAAAGCCATATAATACATAATTTCTGACAGCTATCCAATCATTAGTAGAAGGCAAAGTTGATAATGCCAGTCTATGTGAAATTTAAGTCTGTTTTTTTATGATTATATGTATGTATATGTTGAAGTTAGCTACTAAGGTTTCTAAAATGCCGTATGGGTATAAGGAAAATTAATAACTATATTGGCCGGGCGTGGTGGCTCACGCCTGTAATCCAAGCACTTTGGAGGCCAAGGCGGGCGGATCACCTGAGGTCAGGAGTTCAAGACCAGCCTGACCAACGTGGTGAGACCTCTGTCTTTAAAAGAAAAAAAACATTATTAAAAAAAAAATTAATAACTATATTTTATATGACACGAGATGACTCAGGGGCTCTCAAACAATAGTTACTTTGTCTACATTAGTGGCCTCATCATTTCCGTTAAGTAACTATTTACAGCATGAATATGTATGCCATGATATAATGGCTAGAAATGCATTTATTCTGTTACAGTAAGAAAAGCTGCTCTATAGTAGAGCACTGTCATCTTTATAATCCTAGTAAAAGTCAAATAAAATAAACAGTATCTACTTTAAATCATCTAAGCGTAATAATGTTAGTATTCTGCTAGAAAAAGGAATTACTTCAGCTATAAATTAAACACCTTCTAGATTCCCATCTGCATTTTTTCAATGTAAAACACTACACTGCACATAACATCTTAGAAACTGCAACACCAGTTAATTAAGCTCATATGGAATCTATTTAAGTGAGAACTTGAGTCAAACATGTTAGAAACACTGCCGTATGGATATGAATGCAGAGTAATGCTGCTCTTTGTTGCTGGCCTCCTACTTTTCACAGGAGAGATTAATTCAGTAGCCACTGAACTAAACACATTCTCACTGTTTTAAAAAATGCTTCATGAATAATTATATTTTGATGACAGTTCTATTCTGTACACAGCCCAGAAAATAGTTGTTTCCCAAAATTTAACATTGTTCAGCCAGACACATTCTTAGCAGCAACCAAGACTTTTTCCATTAAGTGATGGATTATTTGTAAATATTGTGTATGCAGAGTTTATTGTAGTTACATTTCTCTGGAGCAAATTAAGTCTGCCCTGTAGCAATCTTTCCCTTGAGGCTCTCTTCTAAGGGGGAGCTTCATGACATCTTTGACAGAATTTTCCAGGATAAAAAGGAGAATATAGTATGAGAAATGAGCATTGCCCTAAAGAGACAAATATTCCTCAGGAATATCCTCATTTAAAATATTCTGTCTGCTTGGACTGTTACTGAGTAGAAAACTCCAGAGGAAGTATTTTTCGGGATAGGACATATAGGCTCACAAGAAATAAAATGGTTTTGCTTTTTGTGTTGCATTTGCTTCCAGTTGTGGTAGAAAGTCATTGCGCCTTCCTGGAACAATATTTTATAGGACGTTGGTGACATTAGGTCTTCTGATAGTATTTGAATGACTGTCCTATAAACTTTCATTAAAAGTCAACCCCACATTTCCTGTTTATTCATTCACTCACTCATTTATTCATTCTACTAACATTGACCCTGTTACAAGAGATGAGTTAGTTAATATCCCTGTCCTGGAAGATTTCAATCTCATCTTTATTCTTTTCCTGTAATCTCTCTTAGCAGCCCAACCAGGCTTTTAAGACATTAGGAGGATAAGAAGCAGTCTCACCTTAGTCCCAACTTGTTAGATCCAACCACAAACCATGTATGTCAAGGTAGTGCTCAGTTTTAGTCACCTTCAGGAAGCAATTCTGAGAATTAGCACTGTATAGCTTAAGAAACGTTCAATGTTTTTGATGTTTCAGTAAAGTAAGCCTCAGAATTGAAAGTGAGTCATCTATGAAAATTCAGGTTTTAGAGCCAGGTGCCAGGTTGATCTCACCTATAACCTATTAGCCATGTCTTCTGCTACACTCAAGGTCAGTCTCTCTCACTCAGACACTCAAACTTCAAACTGTAATGTGCACAGAGTCACCTGATGTTAAAAAAATAAGAATTTCCAGACCCCACAGCTTATGAATTGAATCATAATCAAACGTGGGGCCTAGTCATAGTCACTGGCTTTTTTGTTTGCTCCGCAGACAAGAATGCACTCTAACATTTGAAATCTAGACGTTGAGAGACAACTGAGATGACCTCTTAACCCAATCATGTTAATGTTTCATCCAATTTGTCTTAGATATCTCTGCTAAAATAATCAAAAATCTCTGATGGCTATTTTTAGAGACTTCAAAAAAGTAAATCTAGCCAAATTTTTAACTTACTGCTTACTCCTGACCTACTCAAAACCTGTGCTGAATTAGTTCATGCTTCTTAACTATCACTATAACCTCCCCGCTCTAGCTTTGCTCAGCATGTTCTCTTCTTATTGTCAATTTTTTAACCAGTCCAACCTAAATGCTCCCTCCTCCCTGAGATTTAGCCCAGTTCCCTCAAGGAGACACACTTTCTCTTTCCTTTGAGGTCGTCAGACCCTTTATTTTATGACAGTGGCTATATTTTACCTTACAGTTACATTTATATTTGTCATTTTCCTTCTAGATTGTAAAGTTCTAAAGTAAAGAAAATCATGTCTTGCTGTAATTGATAATGTGTTCAACTGAAAAGGAGAACAATTCATGCTCTTTTCATCTTTGTTTTTAGCAGAAATCATCTGTATGTTCTGTTGCAAAGACTAAACAGTAATTGTTCTACTCTCAGTTGAGTATATGTTAAGTATAAATTGTGCTTTTATCTATTCCAGTCATCTCATGATCAGGTATGTTGCCACTTATAAGATGTTGGTATTCCTGCTTTTCTCCAGTATACTAAATATTGGTAGCTATACTCTACTACATATTTCTCATTAAGTTTTTTAAAGGTATAATGCTTATGAAATCTTGATGTATACAAGAATTGTGAAAGGACTGGGAATAAGGGAATTTGTGTGTTAAAATCATGCTATTATAGTTTTAGAGACATTGCTTACAACATCTCTCAATGCAGAGTGAAAAAAATCTATTCTTTAAAAAAATGAGTAATTAGCTTTTTTTCTAATGAATTTGAATTAAAAACCACCTTTTGTGTAAATATTGAATGAAAGTACTCTAGAAATGGTTGTTTAATGTAAGGGGAAATAAAGTAGATGACAGAATGAATTGACAGCCCAATATAAGAAAGAATTAGCCAGAAATTATAGACCAGAAACAGGAAATGTATTAGAAAAAAACCAAAAAGCAGTAAGAAATTGCTCAGAGGAACAGATCTCCACAAACCAGTGTTCACAAATGACATTTTTAGTTTTGCACTGTTGTTAAATGAAATATATTAGTCATAAGAATACTTCTCAAAATAACTGAGTTTTTCACTCTTGAATTTTCTTCACTATTCCCTAAAATCTTAATAAATCTAAAAAATTAATCAAAAGATATAGTTCAATAAACGGAAATTGTCAAGGAAATCATGTAAATGAGACTAAGACATTTAAAAATAAATTGGAAAAGAAAAAATAAAGTTACATTTAACTTGCTACATAACAATTTTGGACAGTATTTTCTTGAGCTTCAAAGTATTTTTAAAATTAATAGTTATTATCATTCATTTATACTACAGATAGATAGCTGGGGATTTTGGAAACTAATGTCTCATAATGGTATATTACTAACAGGTGCTTTCTTATAAAGTGAGACAAGAAATACAATAATATTAACAGCTCTTCTGCTCACAAGTAAGTTTCTAAGTTATTGAAGATATCATGGCATTTGGCCCCTAAAGAAGACATCATTGGATGTGGACCAGAAGATAAACACAAACATTTCTGTATTCTTTAAAAGATAAACTCTGTGTACATGTGTTGGACTTCTATTGCTTCTATAACAAATTAGTATACCTGTTGTGTTTAAGACAATGAAAATTTATTATCTTATGATTCTGTACATGAGAAATATTATGTGGTTCTCCCCAAACTAAAATTAAGATGTCCTGACAATACCAATTGCTGGCAAAGATACAAAGCGACAGGAACTCTCAATCATCGCTAACAGAAATACAAAATAATATGGTCACTTTGCAAGATAGTTTCAAAGTTTCTTTAAAAGTTTAACATCGTTTCACCACATAATCCAACAATAAAGTTCCTACTACTTCCCTAACTTAAGATTTATATCCACACAAATACCTGCACATGATTTTCTACTGCAGCTTTCTTCTTAATTACAAAAAATGCGAAACAACACAAATGTCCTTCAATAAGTAAATGAATAAACCAGAAGTGGTACAGCCACTCAATAGGATACTATTCAGTGATTTTAAGAAATGAGCTATCAAGCTATGCTGAGGCTTGGAAATCTGAAATACACACTGCTAAGTGAAAGAAACCAGTTTGCAAAGGCCACGTATTATATAATTCCATTCACATGATATTATGGAAAAACTATAAAGATAATAGATCAATGGTGTCAGGGACTAAAGAGTGGTTACATGGGTGAAACACCGGAGTTTCGGGGGTGGATAAACCATCATATATGGAACTACAATGATGGCTCTATGACGTGCTACCCATAGAACTCTATAGCAGAAAAAAATTAATCATTAAATATATGTATTTTTTTCAAATAAGTAGTTTGGGATCACATGATCATGATCAAATGAAAATTATGATAAGACTCTAATTGAATTACAAATGTGTGAAACAGCCTCATTCAAAGGAATGGGGGTAAAGTGCTGACCTAATTAACCTTGGAAATAAGATGTGCAGGAATAAAGTTAAAAGACCTCAACACAAGCATTATACTCTAGTTGATAAAATTAGTTGATAAAGCTGTTTTTCTTGGATGTCTGGGCAATAAATCTGAAACCACTATCTAAGTATACTAGAATCGAACAGTTCAGTAAAATGAATGGTGAGCAGTAGAAGCCAAGTTTGTCAACAGTAGCGTCTGAGGTTAGAGATAGGAAAGGGGAGGAGTGTAGAATGACCCATGTGATAATGGATTAGAGCTGTAGGCATCTGTATCATCTCATTTTCTGATTAATGTAAACCAATATAGTTACACATAAAATATTTACGTGTATATATCCATAAGTTAGTATACTCCTATTTTCTTACTCTGCTAGCTGAGGAGGCCTTAGAAGCAACAATTCCCCAGTAGCAATAAGCACATCTAATCCAGATCTTTGTTCCTAATACTGTTCACCAATAAAAGTAACCAGAATTCCCTGGAAAGAAAGAGTGGCTGATCTCAGGAATAGAACATAAAATATATAAGATGAGCTTGGAGCATTTTGTAGTGCCAGGAAGTAAAAAAGTCCTTAAAATAAACAAAACACATTGATGATGGTATGTCAAAGGGTCATAGGTGCCTACTGAAAGAACACACAGTGGCCAAAGCCAAAACAATTTGAGCAGAAAAATATAGTAACAAACGATAAACCAAAGTGTAAGTAAACACTCAGTCTATACACTATAAATAATTGAGTAAATGGAAGAGAATAGACAAAGCTCCCATGTAGAAAAATTCCAAATAATTTGTATAGGTAATTTACATTCAAGAAGGCAGAACATAAGTCCCCATTCCTTCCATGCAGGCTGTACATAGTGGTTTCCTTTTAAAGGCTAGAACATGGAAAGATGACAGAAGACTAACTTTACAGTGGAGAAAATGGACAACAATGTTATAGCCAGGTGATTTACGGTAATATCAGCAGTGATAAGATAGGTCAATAGGATGCACTCTCCTTGGTATGCAAGAAAAGACTGTTATCCACCCAAAAGCCCATAACCCCATTTTAACCACAAGATTAAACATCAGACCGCTTCACTGGATGCACATTCTCAGCTTATACCCATCTCAAGTACCACTGCTCTGGTCTTGCCTAATATTCTTTTCATTTTTTTTTTTCCCCCACAATGGCCAGATAGGCCCATTTTAGATTCTCCAAACACATTTGAGAGTGGATTGTAATGTTGAACAAGAAGGATGAGAGATGACAGGAAAAAAAAAAAACTATGCAACCTAGAACATTGCTTCTAAACACGTCCATGCTGACAGATCTGACGGGGTCAGACTCTTCATAGACATGGAGCTCACCTGTCTTCTCAGGAAGCCCTCAGAGGAGTTTCGATAGTGACGGGGCAAACCAAAACTGCCATATATTGAGAATGGGAACTGGCTGAGAGCATGTGGCTTTCTCTTGAAGTCTGGTTTTCACCCTGTGATTGACGGAATATAAACGTGTCTTGATTTTCTGTGTGCACCAAAGGTTCCTTTCCCGATAGTTCACTCAGCAGCTTTCTGTCCGTGAAAACCCAGAACAACTAAGAAAATGTCTCACAAAGGGAATCAAGGAGAAGTGTTTCCTCCTTTCTTGGCTCCAGAAAAAGATCCCAAGAGAGTTGTGCCAATAAGTCTCGTAAATTTTGGTTTTCTTTTAGTAGGGGTGGCAGGAAAGTCGTTGGTTTATTCATTTTATATTGCTGCTGTAACAAATTATCATAAGCGTGCTACCTAAAATGGCATGAGTTTATTATTTCACAGTTATGAAGGTTAGGAGTATAAAATAGGTTTCACCAGGCCAAAAGTCAAGATGGTTAGCAGGCCTGGGTTCCTTCTAGAGGCTCTGTGAGTGAATCTATTTTCTTGCCTTTTCCAACCCATTCTAGAGGCTGCCTTTTTCAATCTTCAAAGCCATCAGTAGCAGGGCCCAACCATCTCAATGCTGCTTCCATGTCTGATTATCTTCAGCTGGCAAACTTTCCGTTAAAGGACTCATATGATTAGATTGGGCCTACCTGGATAAGCCCAGCTACTCTCCCCACCTATAGGTTCTTAACCTTAATGACATATGCAAAGTACTTTGTGCCATGTAGGATAACATTCACAAATTCTGAGAATTACAACATGGTTATCATTGGGGGCCACGGTTTTGCTATCACACTGCAGCACTATAGATTTACATATCTGCAGTTACTCCCTGCTTATCACTTCCCATAGGCCTTTCAAACACATAATCTCCAAAAGCAAACCAGTTTTCTACCCAATGTGCTTCTTCCTTGTTTGCAGATATCTCCATCCAACAACCTAGTTTACAGATTGAGAACGGTTTTCTGTAATCCCTTGTTAGATTGGCAAATCTGCTCATTTTTGATTCCTACATATCTTTCCATTTGATCTTTAAAATAAATTTCATTGTATATATTTAAAGTATACAAAATAGCATTGAGATACATATATAGCAAAATGGTTATTATAACATATCCATCACCTAACATAGTTACTCATTTTTTCTGTCTGTGGCAAGAACAGCTATAATCTCTCATTTAGCAAAAATCCTGAATGGCATACACTATTATTAACTATAGTCCTCATGTTATACATTAGATTTTTAGGCTTGTTCATCCTACGTATCTCCTATTTGAATCCTTTGACCTGTATCTCTCCCCACTTCCTCCTTCTTACCCTGCCCTGGTAATGACTGTTTTATTCTCTGTCTCATTGACCTTTTTTCTCCATGTATAACTAAGATCATGCAATATTTTTATTTTTCTGTCTGGCTTATTTCATTTAGTTTAATGCTTTCCAGGTACATTCATGTTATGGCAAATGGCAGGATCCCTTTCTAAAGGGAGAATAATACTCCACTGTGTATGTATATACACACACAGTTTATTTATTCATTCATTTGGTAACAGACACCCAGGTTATTTCTATATCATAGTTATTGTGGATAATGCTGCTATAAACCTAACAGTGTATGTATCTTTACAAAGTAGTGATTTCATGTCTTTTGGGTCATATTTTTCCAGTCTATCTCTGCTCTGAATCTCTCCTATGACAAACTACCCTTGCATGGTTTCCGTTTTCCTCGAACAAAGTATTTATTGATTAATAGTGTGGGACATTCGTTAGTGGGTAGAGCTGCTAATGAGACTGATGTACCTGTGTGGTTCACTCTGATGGGCTTACGGTCTAGCATAGAAAACACAGATTAAACAAATAAGACACTGCTGATCTTTCTAATCATGGATTCCTGATTCAGTTTTCAAAAATTGAGGTCAAAGCTGAGTGCAGTGGCTCACGCCTATAATCCCAGAACTTTGGGAGGCCGAAGCGGGCGGATCATGAGCTTAACAGATCGAGACCATCCTGGCCAACACCGTGGAACTCCGTCTCTACTAAAAATACAAAAATATTAGCCAGGCGTGGTGGCACGTGCCTGTGGTCCCAGCTACTCGGGAGGCCGAGGCGGAAGAATCGCTTGAACCCAGGAGGCGGAGGTTGCAGTGAGCCCAGACTGCACCACTGCACTCCAGCCTGGAGACAGAGCAAGACTTCGTCTCAAAAAAAAAAAAAATTGAGGTCCAAAATTTGTCAGTCTCTAGAGATATGACATCATGCCAGCTAATAGAAAGCAGTCAAGGGTAATTGTGTGTGTGAGAGAGAGTGTGTGTAAGAGTGTGTGTGTGCCTGTGAGTGTGTGAGAGGGAGACAGAAGACTTTTCCCTGATTCCGAAACACAAAAATAGAAAATAAGACTATTAAACGTTAAATAGGGCAACTTACTTTTCATAAGATCAAAGAAAGATGGACTTCAAAGCCTATCTTCATCCCTTGTTGAAACGGAGTTAAATTACAGAATTTTAATGGCTCAAACTAGATTTAAGGAATCAGAATGCCTGGGATGAGGACTGGAAATAAGCATCTTAAACAAGCAGTCCATGAGTTTGTTGTGCACATTAGTGTTAGGGAATTATTAAACCAATTTCAACTCACCAATACTCCATTCCCCACGTTTCCCAGCTCTCGTCTGCAGGCTGCCCACACTCCTCGGCCCCCGGCCCCTTTCCATGTTCAGGCTACATCCCAGGAACTCTTCCACCGACATTGCTCTCTCTGACCATAGCTGGCAAAGTTTCTCTGCTTTTAAGAACCAGGGTGACTAGATTGGTCCCACCTGGATATGCTAGTACAATCCTCTCATTTCAATGTCCTTAATTTAATCACCTCTGTAAAATCTCTTTCACTATCTAAAGTAACATATTCATAGTTTTCATGGATTAGGAGATGAACAAAGTGGGTGGAGAGCGACATTGTTCTTCCTACCAGACTACATATCATAACTGGTGAGCCTTTCCTCGGCTGCTACACATTAACCACCCTCTTAATCATTCCTACATTCCCTTTTCCCAGGTGAAAACAAGAGTAAAGGAAAAACTTTTAGAAGACATGCTGTAAAGACTTCACCACTCAACACTCCATTCAAAATGGAGCTCTAAACTCAAAGGGAAAACATATGCTTTTCAATATTCTACTAGCCCTCTATTTGACTTTTAACTTAATATAGAAGTGTAAATGGCTAACAGGTTCATAGTTGGTTCTTCTAGGAGCTTCATATGGCTATAGAAACTTAGGATATTTATTATAGTATGTTATCAAATGTCTGTAGTGTATTGGGTATCATATAGAGATATAGTTTGTGTTACAGTAGATGAACATTCTAATTTGGATTACTATCTTTATACTTATATCCTACTATCATCAGCACAAAATCAAGCATGAAGAATATCACACAGAATCCACAATCCTTATTCTAGCATAATCTTATTCTGATGTGTGTTGCCATCAGCTTTAAAACGTCTGAGCCTTATTTGCTTGTGTTCTATTTGTGACATAAGTTTTTGTTGCTTGTATCAATTTTAGGAGCTCACTAAGAAGTTGTGGAATGAAGCATAAAAGATACTGAACTTACGCTGTTGAATTTTTAATTGAGACAGTGTCTTGCTCTGTTGCCAGGCTGGAGTGCAGTGGTGTGATCTCGGCTCACTGCAACCTCCACCTCCCAGGTTCAAGCAACTCTCCTGCCTCCGCCACCTGAGTAGCTGACATGACAGGCATATGCCACCACGCCTGGGTAATTTTTGTATTTTTAGTAAAGACAGGGTGTCACCATGTTGGCCAGGATAGTCTTGATCTCCTGACCTTGTGATCCACCTGCCTTGGCCTCCCAAAGTGCTGAGATTACAGGTGTGAGCCACCACACCCGGCCTTGTTGAAATTTTTTTTATGAGAGAATAGTTAGCAGGATAGAGCAAGAGTGAAAGAAATAAAGGTATGTGGCTCAAGACATGCTTTATTCTCAAAAAACTGCCTAAGGGTTTTTTGTTTTTGTTTTGTAAAAGATGGTGTCTCACTATGTTGCCCGGGCTAGTCTTGAAGTCCTGGCCTCAGATGAGTCTCTCACCTCAGCCTTCCAAAGTGCTAGGCATGAGCCGCTATTTCCAGCCCAACCAGAGTTCTTTTAGGGAAGAAATACCTCGTGATACCTGGAAGATACCACAGTCAAAGCAATATAAATGATAGTGCAAAGAAGTAAAAACTTCCAATAGCATGGCAGGCTCCTTGTTCTACACATAGTTCCAGCTCTCCACTCAGAAAACCACACCGTGACATACTGTTTTTATCACACATGCCTACTCAGAGGTAAACGGACCAGTCCTGATGTGCATTCATGGAAAGACCACCATATTTTCAATTGGTCTTTTCTGCTTAGTGTTAAGAAGATTAATGACACATGCGTTGATTGGTTTCTGTTGGAAGTTTTGTGAGGCAAGGGCAAAGAAGGGTGCAACTACACTTCCTATAACCCGTGAGCACCAAAGCAAATTAAGTTAGGATAAGGAAGTATTAGAACAAAGATATTTTTCTAAATGAAGTGTTCTGAAATAACATTATCTTGTTCCAAAAATCATTATGCTAAGCCCTAACCTAATATTTTACTATGTAAAGATCTCCACTGAGAAACATAAAAGAATGGGCTAACAAATTCTATTGCCACATCAGTTTCATTTTGTTATAAATATCTCCAAACCTACCCCATGTCATCTAAAAGCGTATTTGGAGAGAGGAATATATTACTCTTGTCTACTAAACAAGATACCAGAAATTTTCCCCCACATACATTGCTTAATTAAAGCTCAGATACCTTTCCCGGGGCTGACTGGGAGTAGTATCAGAGAATGCTTTAAGTAGATTCTCAGATAGTTGGTACAGGAATCTGGATGTTAAGCTAGCTGTGATGTAACAGTAGTGGCAGAGGGTGACAGACAGCAGGCTTAATTTAACAAGGAGACATAGCTCATATTACCAAAGGGTTTCTGTGTTTGTACACAATTCCTCAGGTAACTTGTCATTCAAGCACCTTTGCAGACATCCTTTTTAACCCTGCTGTGTTTCTGATACTAAGCTGAGTAATAGAAATAAACAGAAACCTCTTCATTTACTCTCTCCCTGACCCTAATCCCGCATGTTACATACAAAAGTATAATGTAGCATATTAGAAGGAAAAATATCAAAATTTCAGGAGAAGAAATTAATTTGGCATAGCTGACTAGAGGCAAGGGAATAAGAGAGAAAGATCACAGTACACTTACCTGTTACAAATCCTGAAGAGAATGCAGATGCCTGTTAAATCGGCATCTCTACTGCTAACTCTTGCGTGTCCAAATCAATGCTTCCAACTGCCATTAAACATCTACAGGTAGAAATCGTATAACAGACATTTATGCATGAGCTAAAATAATTTTTTTCCTCCTATTAATTTCTTTTCTACTTATCCTGTTTCAGTCACTTCTACCATCTTTCTTCCCAGGCTGAACATCTTGGAACCATCTTTTACTTTAAGGCAAAACATTTACTGGACTCTTAATTTCTTCTAGGTATTGTTCAAATTTTTGTAGTTTAGGCCCATTCCAAGAGCATAAACTTCATAATTGATCTTAAATAGTAAACCAAAATAGGAAGACTTATTAAAAAGAAAAAAAACTTAAAAAAGATAAAGTTTCAGAAATATTGGAACTATTTCGGGGTGGTTGGGAAGTAAAAACAAAAGTCATCAATACCAATTATATTGAAGATGTTTTTAAGACGGTATTCTTCACTCACACAAGTAGTGTTAGGATATAAACCCCTCTAACAGCTTTCTTTTTAAATGGTTTACACTCCTCTGAAGACTTCACCAAAATGCTTAATTGCCATAATCACATGATTTTAGGGTATATATAATTCTTTACTCACATAAATCCCTCTTTGTGATCTGCACTCCTCTAAGGGCTGCCTCCCTGTTCAAGAAAGCAGCAGGCAAGAAGCAACTGTATCATTCACTTCCTAGCCACCATCCTCGTCGGCATGTCTCTTCCTGCATTTTCTGTTCCTTTTAACAGAACACCTGATACTGGGTAATTTATTAAGAAAATATTTTTATAGTTATGGAGGCTGAGAAATCCCAAGGTCAAGAGGCCACATCTGGTGAGGGTTTTCTTGTTGGTGGGGATTCCCTGCAGAGTCCTCAGGCAGTACAGGGCATCATATGACAAGGGGCTCAGGTGCTAGATCATGTCTCTCCTCTTCTTATAAAGCCACCAGTCCCATTCCCACAATAGCTGTTTAATCCATTAACTGCTTAAACCATTAATCCATGAGTGGATTAGTCCATTCACGAGGTCAGAGCCCTCATGACCCAATCACCTCTTAAAGGTCTCAGCTCTCAATACTGCCACATCATGGATTAAATTTCAACATGAGTTTTAGAGGGGACAAATATTCAAACCACAGAAGCATCTCTGCCATTTTAAATCTTCTGAGTTGTAGATCCATTAAAATGACTTGGTCTTCACTCAAGGGTGACCATGTTGCTGTGCTGCCCTCAAGGAGAGAGCCAGTGAAAATAGCCTAAATGTTGAAATAAAACTTCCAAATTTTATTTGCATTTTAAAGATAGTTTTCCACATTGGTATTTCAATGTTTAGGCTATTTTTCCTTTGCAATGTGATAAAAATAAACCTGAAGGCAAAGAGATGGACAATCTGTTCTCTCAGTAGTCCTTCCTTTCTACTGATTTCATATAACTACTGATGTTGGAGATGTTCAATATCAAATGGCATTATGAGACCTATAGCAGACAATAAAAAGTATTAGTTTGCCAAAAGTAGATTCAATAATTCTGTTTCCTTGTAGCATACAGGCACATTTCTCCTACATTGGAAAAGGCTAGTGCAGTCCACCATGTGGACAAACATACATTATCTTGGATTTGGGGAGAGCATCTGCCTATGGTGAAGCAAAAGGCAGGCCTTGAAGGGAAGCCTCTCTTCCACCCCACAGGAGAAGACAACAAGAAAAAAGAGAAGGCTAAAAATGAAGGGTGGCTTAACAGATTTGCTATTTAGTGTCGGATTTCATCTATTTTCCACACTGTGTCCTTAATCCAATGACCTATTTTATGTCTTCTCAGAGCATGATAAAGGTGTCATATCCAATGCAAGACAGTAAACAGCACTCTTCTCACTTGTCTAAGACATGTGAATGCTGATTTTTTCCAGACAATTTAGTTACACTGCATGGAGAAGAAAGAACATTTCTTTAGCTCTTGTCATTTAGATGGAAAGACACAGCCAAAATGCTTCCTTGGTGCCCAAGAGAAAATAGCCTAAAAGTTTTTTCAATGGCTTTTTGCATGTCCTTTTTCAGCTGTTACATCATTAGAAGTTTGGAACACTACAAAATCCACAATTAAAGAACCATATAAAATTGCATCAAGATTCTGATTGATTCTAGGGTGCTAAGAAACATAAACTGTATCCTTTGATGCCGTTACCCTACTGCAAATATGCCCAAACTCATACATATTTTGTAATCTCAGGAGAATTCAAATTCCTCAGTGTCACTGCCAATATCGATATTACTGCCAAAACTGCAATTATAGCATTCTTACAGGAAGATCTACCATGTAAGAAGCTACTACCATATAATACTCTAATACTGAAATGGAAAGAATGAAGCCTGTGAGTATTCAAATAGGCATCAATGGGACACAAACAGCTTAACTCAATGAGATCCAAGCTTCAGCTCCTTTTGTGCTGGTCTTTTGACTCTTATTTCCTTGTAACTACTGACTTTCCACATTTGACCATGAACTACAGCTAACCTTCCACCCACTCAATATTTTTCTTCTTCTGCTACAGTGTATGGTCTGACATATATATGGTTTCCAATAAATGACCCCTCGTTCCTCTTTAGTATTGTCAACTTTTGCTTGTACTTAGAGCCTCATGAACTACTACTATTAGATCAGATTTGAGGTCTGTTGAATCAGTTTTCATTAAGCAATATGTGAGGCCGGTATCAAAGAAGTAAGTGAACCATAAAATACTGAAAGACTATCATTTGTTTAGGATCAAATTAGACATGTGATACTGTAATGACTGATTTCTTTAGTCAAGGACGTTGGAAGAATGTTGTTGGGGAATTGAGACAAACAAATAAGATGTGAAGCAAAACAGAATAGTCATGACTCAAATGGTGTAGCCCAAAGTTCTCATGCTATTCAAGTTCAAAAAAAGTGGTCTGAAACTATTAGAGAACGTACAGCAAAGTGGATTGTAAACTAGGAAATCAAGAAAGGGTTTGGCTTTGTTAAAAAGAAAGAAAATGAATATCCCAAGCAGCATGAACATTATGAGCAAAGGTAAAGAGGTGAGAATAATGATCTTGAGTTATCAGAAGACATTCGTGCTTCCCCTTGTGCCTAGTGCCTCATAAAATACTATCAGATCAGACTGGAAGTCTGTTGAATCAGTGTTCATTAAGCAATATGTGAGGCTGACATAAATGAAGTCAATGAATCATAAAGCACTCAAAAGCCACCATTTGTTTAGGATCATGTTAGACCTGCTGTGTGACTTGCATCTGAATAGTGGTTGCAAGTGAGCTTGAATGTGTATGATGAGGCCTGACTCTTGATTAAGTTTTGTTGAAAACGGAGGTCATTTTAGCCTGAAGTAATAGAAGGCTTTATAAAAGATAAACCTCACAATCTCCGTGACTTAACATAGCAGATATTTATTTTTTGCTTCTGTAAAGTTCACATCAGGTGTTTCTGTACAGAGACATTAGAGACAAGTCTGTATTGAGGCTGATTAAATAAATTATGTCATAGCTCACATATAGCTTCCTGCCAACATACATTTATTACAGACTCACTTAACAAGTATCTCTTAAGCACCTACTACATACCAGGCACTGTTTTGACTGACACTAGAGAGTCTGACTGAGGCAAAAGGTGTAGTCCCTGCTCTTTAGGAACTCCAGGTTAGTAAGGAGGCCAAGTAACAAGAAAATAAATGAGTATTATATTGTCTGCTAGGTAGCACAAAAGAAGAAAGTGTTTTACAGATTATGGAAGCAGAAAGCTCAAAATAGAGACTTTTAATGAGAATTACTTGAGCGTCCAATGAAAGCAGTTGCTCTATTGAGTGACTGGAATAAACATTGTAAATCCCCTGAGTTCAGTGGAAAAACAACTGACTTTTAATCTATTGATCTTTGTCAGCTACAAGAATAACTGCCACGTCACTATACTTCAAATCGAGGTGTTTATTTCTCCATGCCCTCTTGTAGCAATATGAGTACCTGCATATCCTATTTTTTGTCGCCACTCCTGAACAGAACTTTTTCAGTTAGAAGGCAGGTATATCAGAAATGGAAGCAGGGAGAAATAGGTTCTTATACCGACTCTGCTGTGACTAAATCTGTTTGTCTTTGAGGCTCACCAGGGCTTCAGTTTTCTCCTTGTACAACGATTCACAAAACTTCCTCCTGTTCCAGCTTGAACATATAATATTCCTGATTGAAATCATATTTCTCCTTAGGATATTTCTCTTTAATGGAGTTTGAAACTGTTATGCTAATTACATGACTATCGACATAGAAGCAGTAGTTGTAGTGGTATGGGATGTGGGCTCTGGCATCAGACTGACAAGGTTCAAATCTGGAATAATATTCCTTAGCTGTGTGAACAAGCTAAAGAGGAAACTTCTCTATGCCTCAGTTTCTGAAAAATTGAAATGAGAATGGAATCACCTCTTTGGTTGATATTAAAATTAAATGAGTTAATTCAGGGAAACCAAACCTTTTTTATTCATGGTGCCCTTAATGTCTCTGTAATTCTTTTCACTGTGTCCCTAGGTTTAATGAAATACCTGTTTTACTTATTATGTCCAAACAACTAATAAGTACTTATGTCCCAACAGCTTACAATAGTAGCCTCTTGAAAATACAGTAGATATAAATTAAAAGTAAAAAATAGTATTTTTATTTTATTCTTAAACAGCATTACTTACTCATAAGATGCATGTGTCTTACATTTGTCTCTGCGCCATGATATCTGAGGCCTCAGCTGGAAGGACTTAAAGGCTGGAGTGGGAATCACCTGGATGCATGCTGGCTGTTGGCAGAAACCTCAGCTGGAGCTTGTTGCTCAGATAATCTACGTGTGGCCTGGGCTTCCTCACAGCATGGCGATCTCAAACACCTTAAACTGTGGCTCAGAGCCCCATAACAGAGTATCCAAAGAAAACCAGATGAAAACTTTCATTTCTTATTACCAATCCTCAGAAATCACAAGGATTCTTTTAACCATTGACACATCATATTTCTCCTTGGGATAGTTGTCTTTAATAGAATTTATCTGACACAGTAATGTTATTTACATAGTTATAGACATAAATTAAAGAGGAAAATAGATCAAAAACATACAGGATGGGAAACATTGTGGCCATTTTTGGGGGAAAAAAGTCTGCCACATCTCTCCTGCCTTCCTCTTTGCTTCGTCTCTCTTTTCCCTCTGTATTCCCTGAAACTGTGCCAAGTGTGTGATATACATGACACAGATCTATGACATATATATCCACATTCATAACTTTCTAACTCATGCTGTTGCTTATTACCTTCATGCACAAATTATTTTATCAGTTTTTGCCACCACGTAATATTATGTCAAAAATGTTTCCCAAAATGGCTTTGTTCTTGAAGAGTAAAAAAGTACAACAATCATTTACTTATAATATTCCTGCAGGCCTTTACCTGTTGCACTATACATGGTTATCTTTATACTTGGCCTCCTTACTTCTATAGCAGGTTCTTGTCTTCCTAGAAAGGGCTAGAAATAATTAATTTTTGTTCTATCATTCTTTTCCTAGAAATTGTTATTTTGATAGATAATCATCATTATTCTGGTACAAAACACACTTCGTGACTTATGCTTTATACTTTTTTCATTTGTAGTAAATGCATGCAAGTTTTCTTGATTATATTGCTCTAGATAATCTTATATGTTTCTTTATTTTATTTTACTTATTTGGCACACTGTCTTCTGAAATGAATTACATTATCATATTTAAACATAAGCTGAGAACACCCTGGTTGTTGGTTTTGTTTTGTTTTTTCTAAAATAAATTTGCTTTTCTATAAGGATTTCCCCAGGAGTTGTGGCATATTTCAAATTACCCAGGTAACCTTAGGGATTTTCCAACCTTACAAATAGGCTTGATACTCAAAAATTAGAATTTTAAATTTTGTGTGCAATCAATATCTTTTTTCTTGCTTTCCAAGATCACCCAGAATGTTCAGGGATTTGTCTGATACTTAATTTTAGAAACAACTTTTGGTCTAATTAATGGAATAATATCTCTTTTCTCACCTCTTAAGGTGCCTGAATCTGTTATACAGCATTTGCTCATATATATCATCTCAATCATCCTATATTTTTAAAAAAGTCATTCAGTTAATCTTTGTTACTATTCCCACAAAAGTAAACACATAAAGGAAAGAAAAGGAGGGAAATAAATGGTAAAAATGTTTGAAGCAAAGATAAACTGAATGATTTTAACTCTGTGAATTGAGCCACAGAGTTTCTCGTTTCTCCCCACACATTCCATTTCAACCATACAAACTCATCAGCATTTCCCAAACTCCATGCCCTTCATGCCTCTCTATTGCTAAACATGCAGGTTATGATGTCGGGAACGACCTTCCCCTTTTTTCTGATGAAATCTCACTTCTGGCTCAAATGCTGTTTTCTCTTTCTCAAATTACAGTTCCTGTTTCGAGTATGTAGTTCTTTTCATGTCATTTTAAATTGCTATTTACATGTCTATCTTTCCCACTAAGTTCCTCAGGGACTGGGCCCATGTTTTACTCATTTCTGTAATCTTACTGCCAGACAAATCTTTGTTCAATTTATGTATAATTAATGACTACATTTATGCCTTTTAATAAGTTACTTAGCCTAGTGGTGCTTTCTGCTTTGTAAAGTGGAACTAATAATAGTATTTAACTTAAAGGAAGGTTTTGAGAATTATGTAAAATAGTTCATATAGAACACAATGCCTGACACATAATTCATGTTCAGTAAATATTTAGCTGTTGTTGTTTAGGTATATATTTTTAGTATTGTATCTAATCACTAAAATTCTATAATTATTAATAGTGGTCATGAAAAAGGATGTTTCAATGTTTCATTGTCTATGTTTTTGGATAAAAGACCATTTGTCAGATGATTGAAATACCAGCGTTAAATAAATAGGTGAGTTTGCCACCACACGGAAATATCTCTGTAGAAAGGCTGCATGAAGGGTCTTCTCTGACCATAATAGAAAAGCCAATTTACCATATGATGTGATAAGGTGCTTACAGGGAAGAAATATTCCAAACGACTGCTAATCCCTGGCCAACATTGTAAGCTCTGTCTGATCCTGGAATATCATGTATCTTTCTCCGAAGCTGTTTTATCAGTTTTCTTCCATCATATAAATGATCATATAAATGATTTGAATTTTTTCATATTAGAAAATTCAGAGTAGATTAATTTACCACATAAGACAGATGCAAATTTTAGTCATTGGTTGAAAGAAGCAAATTTCACTGTCTATGGAGTTTTATGTATTTTCTAAAAAATTGACATGTTCAGATAAATATTAAATGCCATATCACACATGCCATACATTGAGAATTTTTATATTAAAATATTCAATATCTTGACAATAATAATATTACATAAGCACAGCCTTATTTTGTTACATAAATATCTCAAATTCCATCTTGCTTTTTATTTCAGTACAACTCACTAAGAACAGAGTGTAAACAAACGTATTTCTGAGATTTATTTATTTTGGAGGATTACAGTGAGGAAACGTATTTTACTATTTATATAACTCTTAGCATTAGTTACCAGACTTTCCGAAATGAACACTTTTATTGAAAGCATACTTCTGACTAACTTAATAAAAAAAAATAGAATTTGAAAGGTTTGGCTTTCTAGTGCATCGCAACTGACATGATCACTCATTTCTTAAGCTATGTAGGCCAATTATTTTGAAACTTAGGTATTTCACTTATTTTAACAACTGGAGAAAACTAACCAACTGCAATCTATTTATGTTCACTAAAATTTTGCCAAACCCTTCTATTCAAACATAGATATTTCTTAATAACATGCCAGGAGAGACAATGAGTCAAAAGTGGGCAGGGAAAGGGAGTACTCATTACTATAAAGTGTTTTAATTTGTTGCCTTCACCAGAATTCTTCATTATGGAGACCATTTATTTAGTTGAATGGAGAATGGGAGGGAAAAGAACAGAACTGTTTTCATTAATGAAGATAGGTTAGCACAGTTTACGCTATGCTTACAAAGAATCCAAATCTCAATGGCTTAACTCAGAAAAACACTATTTCTCTTATTTATGCAACATTCACTGTGGGTCTGAGAAACTCAAGAGTAACTCTTTCATGAAATAAAGACTGCTCAACCATTGGTTCCACCATATGTCCACAGGATTTCTCCGTACTCAATACAGCAGGGGCATAAGAGCACAAGGGAATCTCATATGAGCAATTAAACACTTCAATCCAGAAATGACACTGATAATTAAATGCTTCATCCCATAAGTCATTTCTTCTCACAGCCCATTGGCTGTTTTCTATTTGCCTAGAAGGATAAGAACCCCAGACACTGTTAAAAATATTAGAAATGGGCCGGGCATGGTGGCTCATGTCTATAATCCCAGCACTTTGGGAGGTTGAGGTGAGTGGATCACAAGGTCAAGAGATCGAGACTATCCTGGTCAACATGGTGAAACCCAGTCTCGGCTAAAAATACAAAAATTAGCTGGGCATGGTGGTGCACGGCTGTATTCCCAGCTACTCAGGAGGCTGAGGCAGGAGAATTGCTTGAACCCAGGAGGCGGAGGTTGCAGTGAACCGAGATGGCGCCATTGCACTCCAGCCTGGGTAACAAGAATGAAACTCTGTCTCAAAAAAAAAAAAATTTAGAAATGTCTGTCATGGGATTCTGCACAGAACATAACACAGTGTTTTCCCCATAACAGTCACTGGATATTGAATTAACTACAATTTCTAGTTAAAAAAAAAAAAAAAAAATTTAGTCTTAATCAAAATTTTGCATATGTAGCTCGGGTTATGGTTTTGCCGCTACTGGAATTCAGACGTTTCAGCAGCCTAAAGTTTTGGTAGCACATACCTACCAAAAGTCTATTTGCAGGAGAGATTGAGAGACCAGTGAGGAGGGGGCTCACCCAAAGGGAGCAGAGAGTTGAGAAGGTCATAGTGTTTCAATAACGAAGCATTAGTCACTAGAGAAAGGGAAGTCTGAGTAGCATTTGGTAGGGTAGTGCTCTAAGTATCAAGTGAAAGAGTAACTATACTATTAACTCTCAAACGCATTGGGGTACATTCTGCTCTGCCTTTGGGTTAACAAATACAATGCAACACAAAACAAGGAGCTGTCTCCCAAGCTTTGACCCTGAATAGAATTTGACACCCAGAAAGCTGCAGAATCAGCAGTAGGAGCTGATATTGCCTGGTAATAAATAAAAGGTGGTGTCCAATAGAAATGGCCATAGTGCCAGAAAGTGGTGCCAGTAACCAGAAAATTTAGTGGTGTTCAGAAGAATAGGTTCAATTTGAAAGTAACAGTGCCCAACAAACAAACAAACAAAAACAGAATAAATAGTCCAGAAGATGAGGACAGTGACACAACAGCATGACACAGAGTAGGGTCAAACCAGAAGAGTGGACAAAAATTATAGTTACTCTAGCGTATCTGAGCAGACTTTTTGGTAGTGCCTTGCTCAGTTCACCTTAGCAGGCAAGTTCACCCATGCTGGGCGTGCTCATTGGTCACAGCTAATCCCTCCCTAAAGAACTGCCTTCAGCCAAATGAGAGTTCTCTTGCCCGGAGATTGGCATCCTCCCCTAGAGACAGCATGTAGTTAATAACTGGCTAATCTGGGAACATACACAGCTGTATTTTCCTCGAGGTGGGATCAATTCGGTGTGACTCACACTTGAGAGCCTCCTGAAAGATCAGGCTGAAGCTACCTTCTTCTTTCTTCCTTTTCTTTCTTTCTTTCTTTCTTTCTTTCTTTCTCTTTTTTCTTTCTTTATTTTTCTTTTCTTTCTTCTTTTTCTTTCTTTTTCTTTCTTTCTTTCTTTCTTTTCTCTTTCTTCTTTTCTTCTTTGTTGTTCTTTCTTTCTTCTTCTTTCTTCCTTCTTTTCTTCCTTTTCTTCTTTCCTCTTCTTCCTTCTTCTTTCTTCTTCTTCCTCCTCTTCTTCTTTCTTCCTCCTCCTCCTTCTTCCTCTTCTTCTTCTTTCTTCCTCCTCCTCCTTTTTTTTTTTAATGGAGTTTTACTCTTGCTCCCCAGGCTGGAGGGCAGTGGCCTAATCTCAGCTCACTGAACCTCTGCCTCCCTGCTTCTTCTGCCTCCGCCTCCTGAGTAACTGGGATTACAAGCATCCACCACCAAGCCCAGCTAATTTTTTGTACTTTTAGTAGACATGGGGTTTGACCATGTTGGCCAGGTTGGTCTTGAACTCCTGACCTCAGATGATCCACCCGCCTCGGCCTCCCAAAGTGCTGAGATTACAGGGATAAGGCATGGTGCCCGTCCGCTGAAGCTACCTTCTAACTGAGACAACTATCCTTGCATAGCTTCGTCTACAGTATTATCTCATTCTGTCTTCATTTCTCATGAACCTGAAGCTCTAACACAGTCTGTGATTCTAGAGAAATCATCAGAAATACAGGAAATGTGTGCAGTGTATGGGACACAGAATAAAGACAGTATCTTCCTAAAGGAGGCTGCATATGCATGGAGATCTGTAGAATGAAGGAAGACTTCCCATTCTCCAAGCTTTTGCTCTCATGATTGGTTAGCTTGGGAAGCTCACCTCTCTCCTCAATGACTGCAAATCTTACTCGTCCTGTTAGACCTACCTCAGAGCCACCAGCTTTGATGGAATCTTTCCAGATCACTCTAATCTACAGTGACAGTCTCTGAATTTTTATGCTATTGATTGTTTGTGTCATTAACTCAGAAATTTCAACGTTTTGAACATTTTAACATTTCAACAGCTCTTCTAAATAAATTGCCTAACATTAAGCATTTAGCATGCCAGACACTGGGCTAAATATTAGGGAAACTATGACAAATAAGACAGGGTGCCACTTTCATGAGCTATCCTTAATGGAGAATACAAGTATGTAAGCCCATTACAGTACCTTAAAGTATATAACACAGTATGAGAATTGGAAATAGTTTCACACAGGCAGTATTTTAACTGTGTTGTAAAGGATGGTTAGAAGTTAAGGAACAAAGTATTTCAGGTAAAAGTATTTTAAAATCACACTCAAGGAATTGAGATTGATTCACTGGTTACTCAGTGCACACATTGTAAGCAGGAAGAAGAAAAGAGAAAAGAATTATAGAAAAGAAGGTAAGATTCTAATTGTAAAAGAACTATGCCACACTAAGTAGACATTTACCCTCTTTATAGTAAGGAATACAGAGCCAGTAAGTGTTAATTGTGCCAGGGTGATGACTGCAGTTATCTCATTATAATCCGTATTTCACAAGCTTTACTTACCACACGATTTCAGAATAAGGAAACGTTTCTTGGAGGAAATTATAAAATATTTTATATACATAAAATGTATAGAGCACTTTATTAGTTAATTAATATTATTTATGCATGTTCCACTTAGCTTAAGAAATAATTCAATAGTTATCATCCCATCTTTTATTTTCCTTATAATTTTGCTACATGTAATGCATAGAAATACAGTCACCTGAATGTGTCCTGCCTTCTGCTTCCCTTAATGAATATCAGGTTTGTGAAACTGACCTGTTGATATATGAAGCTCAAATGCTTCACATTTGCCTAGAAGGATACGAGCACCAGACATTGTTGAAACTACTAGAAATGTCTATCACAGGATTTTTTTCTGCACAGAACCTAACAGTGTTTCCCCATAATAGTCACTGCATATTTAATTAATTCCAATTCTTACTATCCAAACCCAAACTTAGTTAATAAAGTAGCAGCAGGATTTGAGAAGACTGACCCATTTTACTGTGGGTAAAATGCTATGAGATAGTGGTGCATACTATAGAGAAATCTTTTTTTAAAGGAAGAATCCTTTCATGCAGCAACTTCACTGTTGTCTTATTTCAAGAAATTGCCACAGCCACCCTAATCTTCAGCAACCACCACCTTGATCAAACAGTAGCCATCAACATCGAACAAGCCCTTCTACCAAGAAAAAAAAAAAATTAAGAGTGACTGAAGGCTCAGATGATCGTCAGCATTTTTTAATAAAATATTTTTAAATTAAAATATGTATATATTTAGACATAATGTTTTAAATGCTTAATAGACTACAGTATAGGGTAAACATAACTTTTTTATGCACTGGGAATCCCCCAAATTTGTGTGACTTCTTTTATTGCCATATTTACTTTATTGCAGTGATCTGGAACCAAACCCACAGTGTCTCTGAGATATGCCCATATATTTAAATATTACTTTTTCTCACTGAACTCTTCATGTATTTTAAATTTATTTTTTATATGATGGAATTATGTACTCTATTTTCTCTCTATGTGGAGTTCATGTGGATGACTAAATAATAGATCTTTTTCTTCTTTTGGAACCAACTGAGACAAAAAAGCAAAAAGCAAGCAAATGGAATTCAAAATATCACCTTTATTATCAAAACAACCTGGTTGGAGATTACAACTTTGAATCTAAAACCCAATAGGCTTGTTAGGAATTGACTCCTAAATTGGACATACTTATTCACCCAGGCACTGGCACAGGCAGAACCCTATTAACCTTCCACATCACTGGCAGATTGATGTGGATGAAAGTAGGTAAGAAACTTTCTTTTCAATAGGCAGATACAACATAGGCAGATAGGACTTTCTTTTCAATAGGCAGATAGAACACAGCTAGGAGAAAGGTGCTAAGCAGAGCATGCTCAACAAGTTATTTCAAACTCACAAGCTAAAATAATCCCTTCTCCTTTCAAGATATGGAGTCAATAAAGAGTAACCTAGGCAATACCATTCAGGACATAGGCATGAGCAAAGACTTCATGACAAATACACCAAAATCAATGGCAACAAAAGCCAGAATTGACACATGGGGTCTAATTAAACTAAAGAGCTTCTGCACAGCAAAAGAAACTGTCCTCAGAGTGAACTGGCAACCTACAGAATGAGAGAAAATTTTTCCAATCTACCCACCTGAAAAAGGTCCAATACCCAGCATTTACAAGAAACTTAAAAATATTTACAAGAACAAGATGAAAAACACCATCAAAAAGTTGGCAAAGGATATGAACAGACATTTCTCAAAAGAAGACATTTAGTGGCCAACAAACCTCTGAAAAAAAGCTCAGCATCACTGATCATCAGAGAAATGCAGATCAAAACCACGATGAGATACCATCTCATGATAGTCAGAATGGTGATTATTGAAAAGTCAGAAAACAATAGATACTGACAACTCTGTGGAGAAATAGGAGCACTTTTACACTGCTGGTGGGAATGTAAATTAGTTCAACCATTGTGGAAGATAGTATGGCGATTCCTAAAGGATCTAGAACCAGAAATACCATTTGACCCAGCAATCCCATTACTGGTTATATACCCAAAGGAATATAAATCCATCTACTATAAAGAAACATGCACACTTATTTTTATTGCAGCACTATACAATAGCAAAGACATGGAACCAACCCAAATGCCCATCAATGACAAACTGAATAAGGAAAATGCGGTACACATACACCATAGAATACTATGCAGCCATAAAAAGGAATGAGATCATGTCCTTTGCAGAGGCATGGATGAAGCTGGAAACCATCATTCTCAGCAAACTAACACAGGAACAGACAACCAAACACCATGTGTTCTCACTCATAAGTGGGAGCTGAATATTCAAACCACATGGACACAGAGAGGGCAACAACACACACCAGGGCCTTCTGGGGCTTGGGGGATGAGGAGAGAGAACTTAGAGGACAGGTCAATAGGTGCAGCAAACTACCATGGCACACGCATACGTATGTAACAAAGCTGCACATTCTGTACATTTTGTTGTTTGTTTTTTTAGAAGAAATAAAAGAGAAAAGAAAAGAAAAAGAGTGAGAGGTCTGGGCTCATGCCTGTAATCCCAGCACTTTGGGAGGCTGAGGTGGGTGGATCACCTGACATCAGGAGTTCGAGACCAGCCAGGCCAACATGGTGTAATGCCATCTCTATTAAAAATACAAAAATGAGCTGGGCGTGGAGGTGGGCACCTGTAGTCCTAGCTACTTGGGAGGCTGAGGGAAGAGAATCGCTTAAACTCAGGAGGTAGAGGTTACAGTGAGCCGGGATCACTGCAGTTCAGCCTGGGCGGTGACTGAGAAAGGTTCTGTCTCAAAAAAAAAAAAAATAGTGAGAGAAAAGAAGAGTTATTTCAGCTGAAAGTCTTCATCTGGGTACATAAGAAGTGGAAGATAAGAGTCTTCCCTCCCTAATATTAAAAAAAAAAAAAGAGTACATGAGTATTAAAGCCACACAACTATGGGAGAGAGAAGTAGTCATGCTAGGACATGTAGAAAATTATAAAGCTAAAGAGAAATGAGAGTGAAAAAACAAAGATAAGCCTTTTCAAGATGGAAACTGTAAACTTGTGTCTGAATTTCCAGTTCTATTTAGTTCAGCTGTGGCCTGCTGGTACTTTATATCTTGAGTTTCCCTGTTGTGTCCTGTCCTTACAATAACTCATTTTTGTTTCCCTTCCTAGAGTAAATTAACATTTCCTACAGCTGTCTAATCCATAATTAGGTTAACTGCAGTTTTTCTCAACTGATTTCTAGATTAAAATATAAATAAAATATGATATAAAAATATATAAAATAATGTAAATACAAAGAAGACACAATAAGTAACATATAAAAATGGCAGAACTTATTCCTAAATGGGAATGGCAAATATAATAACAGAATCCTCTAGACTGTAGTTTTTCAAATTTTCCACAGAATGAGAAGTCTGGATTCCCTTTTGTGGATAAATTACATGTTTTATTAAAGAAAAATACTTTGATAGAACTGTTGGTTTTGCAAAGGTAAAGAATATATCTTATTTTGGAATGATACTCTTTGAGAAAGTGAGGAAAAACTAGGGAACATGAAATTATCCAGCTAAAATGTGTTCTTGGAGGAAAACCTTGTTATAGACTTTATAGACAGGTAGGATAGTGACTTGACTTAGATTATTGCTACTTAGGCATTAAGAAAAGGTGTATCTGATTTGTGGAGCCTGGAGAAATTGTAGAAATTCCTGTTATCTGAACTGTAAGAACACATCAGTCTGTTTTATCTACACATTGCCAGACATTAATGCGTGGAAAGCTTCTGAGGTATTTCCTGCATGAGCATGTCTACTATAACAACAGGCAGAGTAAGTACATATTTCCAATTTTACTTCTTAAAAGACTTAAAATGTTAAAAATATCGAAAGTTAAGATGTCAAAGATAATTTAATCTATGTTAAAATACGGAGCTAAATACTTGACCCAGTGACTGTCAAGCTCATGAGTAAACTCCGGTATAAAAATGTGTTTGATAAAAAGTTAACACATCAAAAAAGTGGATTTATTCTAGGAATACAAGTGTGTTTTAACATTGAAAAATAAATTGATGTTGATACACACTGGCAGAAAAGATAAAAGTTATACAATCATTGTGATATATGAAAAGAAAACATTTCATATGATCCTATATCAATTTACAGTGAAAACTATTAGCAAACTAGGTATGGAATGGAACTTTCTTAAAGAGTGTTCATCAAATTCTTATAGAAAACTTCATGCATCATGATAAAATATTGAAAAACTTGCAATGTAATTAGATATTACTTATCTGCTATCACCATTTTTATTACTCTAATAGAAACAGTAGCCAATACAAAAAGGCATTTTTAAAAAGAAAAGTCAACACCTGTAAAAATGATGAAAAAGAAAGAAAAAAAGGAAAAAACAACTCTAAATTTCATATGGAACCAGAAAAGAGCCTATATTGCTAAGACGATCCTAAGTCATAAGAACAAAGCTGGAGGCATCATGCTACCTGACTTCAAAGTATCCTACTAGGCTACAGTAACCAAAACAGCATGAAACTAGTACAAAAACAGATATATAGAACATTGCAACAAAACAGAGACCTCAGAAATACCACCACACATCTACAGCCATCTGATCTTCGACAAATCTGACAAAAACAAGCCATGGGGAAAGGATTCCCTATTTAATAAATGCTGCTGGGAAAACAACTAGCTATATGCCGAAAACAGAAACTGGACCCCTTCCTTACACCTTATACAAAAATTAACCCAAAATGGATTAAATACTTAAATGTAAAACTCAAAACCATAAAACCCCTAGAAGAAAATCTAGACAATACTGTTCAGGAAATAGGCATGGGCAAAGACTTCGTGACTAATAACACAGAAGCAATTGCAACAAAAGCCAAAATTGGCAAATGGGATGTAATCAAACTAAAGAGCTTCTGCACAGCAAAAGAAACTATCATCAGAGTGAACAGACAATCTAAAGAATGGGAGAAAATGTTTGCAAGCTACCCATCTGACAAAGGTCTAATATCCAGCATATACAATCAAAAAGTGGATAAAGGATATGAACAGACGCTTCTGAAAAAGAAGACATTTATATGGGCAATGAACATACGAAAGAAAGCTTATCATCACTGGTCACTAGAGAAATGCAAATCAAAACCACAATGAGATACCATCTCATGTCAGTCAGAATCGCAATAATTAAAAAGTCAGTGAACAGATTCTGGAGGGGATGTGGAGAAATAGGAACGCTTTTACACTGTTGGTGAGAGTGTAAATTAGTTCAACCATTTTGGAAGGCAGTGTGGCAATTTCTCAAGGATCTAGAACCAGAAATACCATTTGACCCAACAATCCCATTACTGGGTATATACCCAAAGGATTATAAATCATTCTACTACAAAGACACATGCATACATATGTTTATTGCAGCACTATTTATAATAGCAAAGACTTAGAACTGAAATGCCCATCAATGATAAAACGGATAAAGAAAATGTAGCACATATACACCATGGATACTATGCAGCCATAAAGGGAAATGAGATCATGTCCTTTGTAGGGACATGGATGAAGCAGGAAGCCATCATCCTCAGCAAACTAACACATGAACAGAAAAGCAAACATCACATTTTCTCACTCACAAGTGAGAGTGAACAGTGAGAACACATGGACACAGGGAGGAGAACATCACACACTGGGGCCTGGCAGGGGTGGGAGGTTAGGGGAGGGAGAGCATTAGGACAAATACCTAATGCATACAGGGCTTAAAACCTAGATGATGGGTTGATAGGGTCAGCAAACCACCATGGCACATATATACCTATGCAACAAACCTGCAGGTTCTGTACATGTACCCCAGAACTTAAAGTAAAATTTAAATAAATGAACTATAAAAAAGCAAAAGCATTGAAAGGAAGATATAAAATTATAACTACTTTCAGATGACTTGGGAATATACATGAAAATAGTAACGAAAAGACAACTAATACACACTTAAGTCATTAGAATCAAATGAATTGTACTTAAGATCTCTAGATACAAGGTCACTGTTCAGAATCAATTCCATTTTATGTTCCAAGAAAAGCAAAAAATAAAAACTTTTAAATGAAACCAATTGAATAATATCTAAAAAAATAGCTACAAATAACTCTAACAAAAAATATGTCATTAGAAAGCATTACTGAGAGAAATAAAAGAGGATGTAAATAGGTATAGGAATATATGGTGCTCACTCAATGTTATAACAATATAAATTTTTTTCAAATTGATCAACTCATGCAACATATATTTCAGCACTTTTCTTGTTATAAGTTGAGAGATTGATTCTAAAATGCATATAAAAACTGAAAAGGCCAACAATAGCCAGGACAAACTGGAAGAAGAAAACAAATCTGGAGAAATTGTGCTATCAGTATGCTAGACTTATTATAAAGCTATAGTAATTAAGATGGCGTGGTTTGGGAGAAAGAATAGACAAATGGAACAGACAGGCAGAGTTGAAAATGCAGAAACAAATCAATATGTATATGTATGTATGTATAGATGTCACATGATATATAGATATATATGATATAGATAGATATAGCATATGTATTATATATATGTATGATATGTATAGGTGTATGTATGTATATCATATATTTCATTGATATCTATTAATATATATCTTATATTTCAAAGATTGATATATATATAACAGGTTCAATTAATTTATGGCAAAGCAATACTATAGTGCAGTTGGAAAAAAAGTCTTTTACAGAGAAGACAGACTTTTCAATATGCATGCCACATCATTTGGCTATCAAGGTAAAAAATAAATTTTGATCCCTGCCTCACAACATACATACCAATCAATTTCAGAGGGATTATACATCTAAATATGAAATATAAACCACTAAAGCTTTTCTAGGGAAACATAGGAGAATATCTTTATGACCTTGAGGTAGGAAGGTACAGTTAGCCCTCTGTATCTGTGGATTGTTTATTCATGGATTTAACCAACTGTAGATTGAAAATATCTTTTTAAAATAATTGTATCTGGTTTGAATATGTACAGACTTTTTTCTGGTCAATATTTCCTAAACAATACAGTATAACAACTGTTTACATGCATTTATATTGTATTCAGTATTAGTAATCTAGAGATGATTTAAAGTATATGGGAGGATATGCAAAAGATATATGCAAACATTCTGTAATTTTATATTTGGGACTTAAGCATTTGCAATTTTTTTGTATCTTCAGGAGGTCCTGGAACCCAATACCCAGGGATTCTGAAGGAGAAATGCATTTCATAAATAGCATTTGTGAACCCTGAATATCTAAGACAGGTCTCAGTTAATTTATGAAGTTTATTTTGCCATGATTAAGGACACACACCCATGACACAGGCTCAGGAGGTTCTGATGACATGTGCCCAAGATGGTAAGCACACAGCTTGGTTTTGTACATTTTAGGGAGGTGTGAGACCTCAATCAATTTGTAAAATGTCCATTGGTTCAGTCCAGAAAGGGGGCACAACTTGAGGTGAATGTGGGACAACTTGAAGAGGGGAGGAGGCTTCCAAGTCATAGGTAGATAAGAGAGAAATGGTTGCCTTCTTTTGAGTTTCTGATTAGCCTCTCCAAATAAGGCAATCAGATATGCATTTATGTCAGTGAGCACAGGGGTGACTTTGAGTACAATGGGAAGCAGGTTTTTCCTAAGCAGTTCCAAGCTTGACTTTTCTCTTTAGTTTAGTTATTTGGGGGTCCCAAGATTTATTTTCCTTTCACATTCCCCACATAACCCTTAAGAAAAAATCTTTTGGAGCAAGCATTTTAGGAGAAAATGAGTCCTTTGTCTCAGGTTTTGTCTGATCTCTCATGGCTAGGACAGTTTATTCCTAGACAGGTAGGCCTGAGTTATTAGGAAAGTTCATTTTCAGCAGGTTATGAAGTCTCAAGTCCTATGAAGAGAAAATAGGGGGAGAAAAGGAGAAAAACAACAACAAACCAAAGAACAATTCTGGAAAACTGATATAGGCCACATTACTCTGAAGTCCATATATCAGCAGGCATTTATGAATGGGGCTAATGTATGTAAATAGTTTGCTATTATTTTCTTCTGAAATTTAAATTGTCTAGCTTCAGTTTTCAGAGCTTTATGAAAACACCACTTAGTTTTCAGTGACTCCAAATTAGAAAATATTGAGAGAAAAAGAAGGAAACAAAATTGAAAACATTTTGAAGACTTGTAGCCAAGAAAAATTAGAATTTGGTCCAATCGATAGAAAATAATAAAAATTGAAAAACAATAGGCAAGACTAGAATCTAACAACAGGTGTACTATGGTTTTTGAAACATAATTTTTCTTTCTTCAGTTTCCCATTTTTACTAAAGACAAGTTATGGGTGGACTGATTTGCTTTCTTATACTTGGCCTGATTATTTGTATACAGTGCAGCAAGAATAATTATTTTCTTACATAGGCTTTTAGATTGACTTTGATGGAACTTTATTCCATAGAAGGAATCTCAGGTAAGACTTTTTTAAAGCTGAGCCCAGCCATGGATTTGTACCACCAAATACCTATGAGCTGGGGAATTCCTCTCTGTATGAGGTTCCAAGATAAACTTGGGGCTCCTGGCCCTGTCAGAAAGTGACATTCTTCACTTATCACAGGTCAGGAATTGCTATGTAGGGACTGCACAGACAAGGTATAAGGCCAGTTTTTCCAACAGACTTTTATTGGCTCCATAAGTCAATTGATTCCTTAAAGAAAAGCACACCATCCTAGTCAAAGCCTTAGTAAAATGACCAGTTCCTCCAATTGTGTCCTGTTATAAATGACAACAGATTCTTTTTGTGCTTATGCAAATAACTGTATTGCTGTAAGTTAAGAATACTCACAAATAGTTTCCAAATTCTTAAAAATCAGATAGAAGGAAACAAATATGTTCTAAATTTTGCTTATAGGAGTATACTAATTTGTTAAAAGCTGGTAATAGCTCAAAAGGAAAGTTTCCTTGACTCTGAAAAAAAATGAAACAAAGGATCAGCAATGTTTTAAGGAGAAAGTAAAAAAAAGATTACTTCAGTCTTCTATTATTTCAGTCCATCTAGTTAATTCCTGTTCTGCTTGATATTCATGAACATTTCAGTTCTCCATGAGTCCTGAAGGTTTTTCTTCTATTCTGATGTCACAGTCTCCAAAGTTATCAAAAACTTGTGTTCAAGAACACCTGTTAGAGTTTTATAGCTGATTATAAAACTACCTTCTAAAGAGGATCAAAACAAGACAGCAATTATCCAAGGATGACAAAAGTTTTACGGCAGCGACAGTCAAAGACACAATTAAGGAAATTTGTTACCTCTGTGGCACACAATAATTTAACATAACAATTATAATTATTGATAATATACAGTACATCATATCAGAATTATAAGATCTTTCCATAATTTTGGAACACATATCAATATTGATACAAATACAGTCCAAAGAAAACCAAACACCAGTTCACATTTGAGAAGGCCTCCTGTATAATTTTTATACCAAATAAGCCAAATTGTGTCATTTCTGGACTTTAGAAAACCTAATACCTTAAAATATTAATTAGGTACAAAAAAGACATAATTTATAATTTGATTTTGGAAAGTTTGTCAAATATAAAAAATTTAAAACACTTGATGTCACAGTTCATTGTAAAATAAGTAATTCATATGACCCAAGTGATAAGGATTTTTTTAAAGGTGCAAAGCTTCATTCTTTGAGAGAGGAGGCTTAACTTTCCAAACAATAAGCCCCAACAAAATCAGCATGAAGCCAATTAAATTTGTTTTTCAAAATTTTATAATTTATAAAATTTTAATCTTAACCATAAAATATGACTTCCATAAGCCTTTTATAACCTTTATAACCCTTTATTAGAAGTCAGTTAATGCTTCAAAAAAACCTCCTTAAGCTGACAAAGGAGTCCATATGCTGGTCTTGCATGAGGGTGCCCTTGACCTTAATGATTAATTTAAACTGAACTTTCTTTATCTCTCAAAATCGGCCCATACAACCTCACACACCCAGCTTTTCTGCAATAGTGCCTGAGCTTTGAGGAGGTGAATACCTTTAATTTCTAGCCTGTGTCTCAGGAATGCAGTTTATTTTTATTGGCATCTTCTACCAGGCCTGAAGATGATTAAAAATTACATAAGCAAATGTCATTCTGTCATGAGCTGGGTTTATAGTTTTGTGTCCTCATGCCAAATTTTGACACCTTATAGTATTTGGCAGGGATAAGTATGAAATTGTTTGATTAATAAATGCAAACAAAAATCTATGCTGGCAATTCTTAAGACATTTCTAATATTACTTTACCAAAAATTTAAAAATTTACATCATAAGGCATGGAGAGAAAACGTCTGGTGTTCTAAAGGAAAATTAAAATGGATTTAATTGCCGATTAAATATAACATTAAAGAAATTTTATAAAGACCTCGTAAATACACACACACACACACACACACACACACACACACACACACACACATACACAGGTCCTATAGCTTTTATTTCAGAACTTTAGCCATAAGATAAATATAAATTCACTGGCTTGCAAACAAGAAACCTGTTGGATCCAAACAGTGGTTTTTATCTTAATAGAAAAATAACAGATTTAAAACAGACAGAAAAGAAAATAGAGAAAAAAGATAACTTAGGAACTCTATAGTTCGCAAATTGACCTTAGGGCTCTTTTTCCTTAATATAACTGTGCACAAAGACCGTATTACTTTCATTTTACATAAACTCTGGCAAGTAGAGGTGCCATAAAACCTACGGAGTGCTTGAAAAGGGGTCATTCTCCTTGTTTTCTCCTCATTCTTAGATTATTTGTTTTCACTTTTCTTCTTAAAAGGAAGAACTAAGCTGTGACCTAGGGTTATTGTGTGGTGGATGGATGTGTGCTGCTTGTGGGCAAGACTCCTCAGTGTGCCACCACTCAGTCATTTCCACCCTCTTATGTGTCTCCGTTTCTCTCTCAAGAAGTCTATGACCTCTGAGAGGGCTCAGTACACTGGGTGATCAGCCCTTATATGCTTTTCCCAGATGAGCCTTTTTAAAAATAAATTTTGTTGGGGATTTCCCTGTAGGGCCACTGCATGTCCAAGCGGGTCAACCCCCCAGACACTCCTACAGGAACCCCAGTCACCCAAGGTCACCTTTCAGCTAAGAAGAGCAAAGGCCTTTTCTCTTCAGAACAGAGAACACAGTCTCACATTTACCTGTGAAAACAACATACGCACACAAATGCACATAGACAAGCCTAATCGAGATTAATGTTGAGAGAAAAGGCAATAGAGAAGACCCCTTAGAATGCATCTCGAAACTAGAATTAAGATCCTTAAACAGCTTCCTAGGAGAAAAAAATAAATAACTGCCAAGACCACTCCCTATAAACTGCTCAGCCATCCCTAACTTTGTAGCTCTCATTCACCATTACACATGCCAAGGTCAAATCCTCTCCCAATACAAGGTAATCTCTGGTACCCAAGCCAAAGAGATCGGGTCATGCAACACAAGAGAACAGAACTTTAGACCTAAGAAGAATCTGCCCGTGACTTTTGAAACTCCGCAAAGAAAACAGAACACCCCAAAACAGATGAGTGGTACCTTTGTTCTGATTTCTTTAAAGGGTTCAAGTCATTAGAAGCCTTCTCTAGATGTTTTTCGTACTGCAAATGGCAAAACGGGAAGGAGGTATAGGGTGGAAGAAAAGTAAACAAAAGAACATTTGTTTGTTCGTTTTTTAAGATAGGATGCAAACACAGAAAACAAGTGCATGGTTTTTTTGTTTTGTTTTTTTTCTCCTCTTTTGCAGCTGTGAAAAAATTTAGCCAAAATAAAGAGGCTTTGTTACCCATGATTGGAATTCTCATTTGGATTTGATCAAGTCAGGCAGAGTTGGTTAAATCTGATGGGAAAAAGACCAGAACCACCACCAACAACCACCCAACAATCTGATCACTGAGCACTCTTAATGGTAAGTAGAAATTAGGACCAGCTGGTTGTTAAACTTTAGCAAAGACAAAACTCCAATTCAGATACTTAACTAGGAATGGATCTCAGGCTGAAGGCTGATTTTTACCATACTAGAAGCAGGAAAAAAGACAAGCAGTGACTTGTCCTTCCTGCTAGGAGTGAGTTCACACTCCACAAAGGAGTTACCTGCCTTCCATTGTCATGGAAGCAGGAAATCTTGCCTTCCTTGTTGGAAGCAGGTAAAATGTCAAAAGAGGGGAGATTTACAGCAAAATAAAATTTAGATCTTGACCAGATTTTGGAAGACCAGGGATTCTCCGGAGGGGCTGCTCCTAGACCTCAGCAAATTATCCTATTGGTTTGAGCCATAAAGTTAGCTCATGCTGGTACCAAGCACTGGTAGCAGATTTGTCAAAGATCAGGGGCATCTCCACTCAGAATCCCTTCATGGTTGCCAAAATGTGAACTCTGAATATCTGAGACAGGTTCTAGTTAATTTAGAAAGTTTATTTTGCCAAGGTTGAGGACCTGTGCCTGTGACACAGCCTCAGTCCTTCAGGGTCACCAAAATATAGTAAACCCTGAATATGTGAGACAGGTCCCAGTTAATTTAGAAAGTTTATTTTCCCAAGGTTGAAGATCTGCTCCAGTGACACAGCCTCAGGAGTTCCTGATGACATGTGCCCAGTAGGGGCACAGCTTGGTTTTATACATTTAGGGAAACATGAGACCTCAATGAATAACTGTAAGATGTCCATTGGTTCAGTTTGGAAAAGCGGGACAACTCAAGGCAAAGGTGGGTCAACTCAAAGTGGGGAGTGGCCTTCCAGATCATAGGTGGGTAAGAGACATATGGTTGTATTCTCTTGAGTCTGATTAGCCTCTCCAAATGAGGCAATCAGATATGCATTTACCTCAGTGAGCAGAGGGGTGACTTTGAATAGAATTGGAGGCAGATTTACCCCAAACAGATGCCAAGCTTGACTTTTCCCTTTAGCTTACTGATTTGGGGGCCCCAAAATTTATTTTCCTTTCACACATTCTAAAAGGGTTAACTACAAGGGAAATGATTAATTGGACTATGCTAAAATGATGCTATAATTTCTGTTCTTAAAAGACACTGTGTTGGCTAATATTAGATGTCAGCGTGATTGGATTGAAGGATGCCTGGAGAGCTGTTAAAGTATTGTTTCTGGGTGCATTCCTGAGGGCATTGCCAGACAGAGGAGATTAACATTTGAGTCAGTGGACTGGGAGAGCAAGACCCAGCCTTAATGTGAGTGGGCACTACCCAATCAGCTGCCAGCTTGGCTATAACAAAGCAGGTGGAAGAAGGTGAGATAAGCTGGTTTGCTGAGTTTTCTGGCTTTCATCCTTCTCCCCTGCTGGATGCTTCCTGCCCTTGGACTTCAGACTTCAGGTTCTCTGGCCTTTAGTTTCTTGGACTTACAGATATAGTTTTCTGGGGGCTCTTGGGCCTTTGGGAAAAGGCTGAAGGCTGCACTGTTGGCTTCCTATCTCCTCAGCTTGCGGACAGCCTATCATGGGACTTCGCCTTATGATCCTGTAAGTCAATTCTCCTTAATAAACTCCCTTTCATATATACAACATCCTATTAGTTCTGTCCCTCTGGAGAACCGTGACTGTTCAGATACTATTAAGAAACTAGTTTGAACTATATAGTGTGTTATACTTAAAAAAAGGTTTTTTTTAAAATAAATGCATTGTGAAATAATGTATAATGAAGATAAAAATAATTCCTACAAATCAATAAGAAAAATGTAAACAACATAATAGGTGGGCAAATGATTAGAAAAGGCAATTCACAAAAGAAACTATCCAAATAACCCCTAAATATATAAAAAGGTATTTTAGTAGTCATCAAATAAACACAAATGAAAAATGAAAAATGATAGACCTACACAAGACAGGCAATACTAAATGTTGGAGAGAATGTGAATCAAATGGAACTCCTATTATTTAGCAGAAATTACTAAAGCTACTAGCTAAAGACACATATCCAATAATCCCACAATTTATTCTTAGACATGTATGCAACAGGACATTTGTGTTTACCAAAAGACAATAACAATATTCATGTCTGCAATAGAATAATAGCTTGAAACTGGAAATACCCAAATGTCTGTAATAGTAGAATGGACATAAAAATTATGGTATACTGTCACAATGGATTACTGTTTAGAAATGAGAATAAATGAATAACTACAATAAAAACACAAATGGATCCCATACACATATTTGAAGTGGAAGAATCAGACACAAAACAGTACTTATAGGAAGATTTTACTTACATTAACTTAAAATATTTGGCACAGTAATTATCCTTGGGGATTAATTATTGGAAGGGGGAGAAAGAAGTTTTCTGGGTTCAGATAGTCTGTTTCTTCATCTGGTTGCTTGTGCCACACAGATGTCATTTTGTGAAAAAAACAAAACAAGCTATACACATATGCTTTGTGTATTTTCCTGTATGTATTCTACATGCCAAAAATAAGTTAACTTAAATTTATTTTCCAATAATCTTTACTGAAGTGATTTTATATTCTGATATGCATAGTGATTCACAGTTGAACATTTCTTTTGGAAAATCTTTGGAAATATCCCAGTTTTCAATGAGGAGCAGAAACAATGCTATTGGCATTATTTTTGGCTATTTTACCAGAGTAAAAATAAAATGCCAAGCCACATGTGAATTTAACGTAACTGAGTGATAACAAACTATATCCACTGATGAAATTCAAGAGTATTGTTTCTTATCTGAAGGTCCCAAAGTTGGTTTGTAGTTTACCATTTTCTAAATGGAAATTGACTAGTGCACATTCATATCCTGGAGCATACTCAGCACTATGATTTATAACAACCAGATGCCCTTGTGCAGAGACCATCATTTACCAATACAGCTCTCCTGAAAGCCTCATGTTCTTCCCTAGACCTTTCCCCTTGGATGATTTATTTAATGCCTACTAATGTATTTCCTTATAAACTTAGAATTTACATAAATATGCTTTATTCCTTCCTTTCATTTTTTTGGCGTATTTATTATCTGGAGCTATGTATAAGAGGCTTAAGAGTACAAGTAGTTCTCCTTTAATTTAATATAAATGGAAATAGTATAATGAGCTTTTGGCCAACATTCTAGTAATGAGAGGGAGTCATCAAAGATCTTGTTGATTATACCTGAAATTGAGTTACCATGTTAAAATGGACTAAACCTTTTGGTGGGGAGAAAATATCACATTAAGGAGGGTACGTTATGGTTGGAGCACCCTACTTGTTTAGGGAGATGTCCAACCTGACTTTATTTCAGGCACACTGTGATTAAGTATAGCTCGTTCAGAACTAGCAAGAATGTTCTCTAGAAAAATGAAAATTTCCCCTTGCATGTCATTACTTGGCTTCAAGTTAAATACATATTTAACTTGAATACATATTTCAAGTACTTAACTTGATACATAATTCAAGTTAAATACATATTTGGCATTTGTAAAATACATAAATTACAAGATAACATTTATAAAAATATTTCAGCATTTATTTTATTTAAAAGTTTTTATTCCAAAATTTTATTCCAAAATTGCAATAGCTTTTTCTTATATATTTTGTGTATAATTGATTAGTAGAAGGCCACTGAAAATCTTTTTAAATGATAATTATGGGTTGAATTAACTTTAAATTTTTTATGAGTAAATTTGAAGCTATCATAAAATATTTCCTTAACTTTTTGTGATTTGAGACCTGTTCTTAGAGATATACCTGCTAAAAATTTCCCTGCAGGGCTTCAGTATAAAGTAGACAACAATAAAATCTCTCTTGCATCTGTATATCTTAACAAATCATAAGGGCAATTACTTTTTCCTATAATGCTAAAGCACTAGTGTATGAAATATTTTGTTAGCTTTAAAGGAACCACATGTACAAATGCAACCAATTTCACCTTTTTATATTTAGGCACAATTACAATTACATAATCACAGGACAGAACTACTCAGTCCAGGAGTTTGGTATGTAGTTATTTATTCATTTCTTTATTCATTCATTTGAGGCCTGGCATTGTATTCTATACAGATGTTAAAAATGAGGAAACTACAACCTACATTGTCAGTGGGAGACAGACATGGGGACGATCAAGGACAGTGCATTAACACAGGGCTGTGGAAGTGCGAAGATCAAGTGCATGACAAAAGGAGAGAAGCAGTGACCTGACCTCTGGGGTATCAGGAAAACTTCTCACAGGGTGTTCTCAGTGTAATTCTAGGTCAGCAAAATCTTCTCAGTCTTACCTGAGGCTTGGGTTCCCCTCAAGATCTTTCCTGCAATGAAGGGCTCTGGGCTGGCACTGAAACAACCTATTTATTACACTCTCCAGCCTCTACCCACATTTGCATCAGGAATTCCACGGGGCCTTGAAGCAGATTAATTTACAGGTAATTTACTCTTGTGGGAAATTACATCAGGAGTTAAATGGAGTTACAGAGCCAGAAATCAATGTTTTTTTCTTATATTACAATTAAGGGCAATGGAGTGTATAAAATTGTACCTTTCCTTTAACAACTTTTGCCTACTGTAACACAGAAAAAAAAAATCCTTTGATCTGATTCATAAGTAAACACCACCTTTAGATTCCAGGATTCCACTAGCTGGTGGTTCTCAAGGTTTCCATCCTTGAGTAATCAGAGAGGAATTAAGGAGATGAACCTAGTTAGAACATTAGCATTTGCAATACATTTCCCCATTAGAATTAACAGTGAGCTATTACATTTAGAAGGGCACAAACAGTAAAGAAACAATTTTACATATTACATATGTAGAAATATATAATTTTTATTCAATGATTACTTTTTGATAGACAAAATGGTCTAGGCATATATCTCATTTTATCTTACCTGTTTGATAAGAAATTACCCAGTCTTACAGTTGGAAATTGAGGTTCAAAAAGGTTACATAATTTCCCATACTCACAAAGATAGCAAAAGGCAGTTCCGGAATTTGAAATGATTTCTGTTTGGCTATAGATATTACAAGCTCTCCCTAAGTAGTGACTACACTGTACATTCTTAGACAGGGTTTCTCTTACTGACTCAGAATCACCTGGGCCCCTACTAGTGTCAGAATCACCTGGGCCCCTTGGTAAAATGCAGATTCCTGATATCCACCCAGACTGTAATTTTAATAAACTGCTCAACTGATTCTTATCCAAAGTAAAATTTGAGACCACATGGCTAAACACATTTCTTTTGTAGTTGCTCAACACATTTAAATTTACCTCATCATATTTATTTAGATGACTGGCAACTTGGCCTTCCTCTCTTCTTTTTAGTGCAAGGAATACAAATATAAAGATCCCAAAATAGCACACCATTCAGCAATAATTACTTTCATTGTGATTCTTGGATATACAAGCAAAAATCTAGCACAAGTTTTCCTCAAAAATATTAAAACTGTCATTTAAAAAAACTAAGTTGGGTGACCTAAGGAACACTGATTGTCTTCCTGGACATTTGCCAGTTATACTTGGAACAATGCTGACTTCTTTTTAACTTTTATTTTTGGTTCAGGGGTACATGTGCAGGTTAGTTATATAAGTAAATTGTGTGTTGCAGGAGTTTGGTATACACAGTATTTAACTATCTATTGACCACAGCAGAAGGCAGCCAAATGCCTAGGCAGAAAGGGGTGGGTCCCAGGCAAAACCCCACCTCTAGGCCAAAGGCAGTTTAAAGTCTACAAGCCAAGCTACAAGTTAAATCCTCAGAATAGACTGAGAACTTGTCTTATTTGGTGTGCTTTCCTCTGATTGGTCCCACCCTTCACCTATTTTACGTATACCTACCATTTCCTAATTGGTTTTCTACACTGTCATGCCTACCTTTGAGTGGTGCCTTGATTTAACATTTTTTGCATACTCACAAACCAATCAGCATCCACAACCCTTTCTGAGTGCATAAAAGGCCCAGACCTCAGCCACAGGGGACTGACTTTACCACCTTTGGGTAAGGAAAACACCTCCCACATCCCTGTGAGCTTTGCTATGAGCTTTCCTTTCACTTACTACATTCTACTCCACTCACTCTCTAGTGTCTGTGCCCCTAATTCTTGCTGGTTGTGTGACAAGAACTTGTACCTAGCTGAGCTAAGGAGTAGAAAGACTGCAACATTATAAGGCACTATGCTTATTACCTAGGTGACAAAATAATCAATGTTGACTTTTAGAATGTGACATCAGGTTAAGCCTAGACATATATCTCTTATATAAGAATATATATTGATGTATATATTACCTATTCATAGATTATATATATGACCATATATATGACCTGTTCATATATTATATATATATATATGACCACATGTTCACATTTATATATATATAAACTTTGTATTTATAAACTATTTATATATATATAAACTATATATTTATACATTTATATATATAAACTATATATTTATACATTTATATATATAAACTATATATTTATATATATATATATAAAAACTATTCGGGTCTTCATATACTATTTTATATATATATAGCTTATATATATATATAATTTATATATATATATAATTTGTATATATATATAGTTTTATATATATATATAAACTATTCCAGTCTTCATATACTATTACCTAAATTTAAAACACATTCTTGTATGTGCTTGTCACTTTCTGGGCAGTCTGGCTCCCTTAAAGCACTAGGACAGAACCTAAAGTATTCCAGAATATGGGCCTAGAAGCCTTTGATGATCTGATGTACTCCGAAGTAAGTTATGATAGGTCCAGATCACTGCAGCCAGCCAACCAAAATTCCAATGAAATTTTGATTGAAAGAAAACTAATTTAAGGGCAGTAAACTGGACCCAAGAATTTGAAGAGATTCATGGGCAAATAAATGAGGAAACCCATTTATTCATTAAATATTTATTGAGCAAGTTTTATGTACCTAGCTCTGTGTTAAATGCTAACAATTTAACATGCAGATGTTAAATGGAATATTATGAACAGATTAAAAAGTCCTCAAGTAGTTCAGACACTGCACTGAAGATGCTAAAGAAATGTGTGGCACTGGGTCTTTTTTCACAAATTTTATTAGGAGATTAATGACAGATTTATAGGTATGAAATAATTATAAAATAATTGCTTTGGCCAGGCGAGGGGGCTCACAGCTGTAATCCCAGCACTTTGGGAGGCCGAGGTGGGCAGATCACGAGGTCAAGAGATTGAGACCAACCTGGTCAACATGGTAAAACCCTGTCTCTACTAAAAATACAAAAATTAGCCAGGCGTGGTGGCACACGCCTCTGGTCCCAGCTACTTGGGACGCTGAGGCAGAAGAATAGCTTGAACTCAGGAGGCAGAGGTTGCAGTGAGCCAAGAATGCACCACTGCACTCCAGCCTAGAGACAGAGCAAGACTGCGTCTCAAAAATAATAATAATAATAATAATAATAATAATAATTGTTTTAAGCCTAAGAATATTGAATAAAAATGTTCAAAAGGAGAAATCTAGTATGTTTCAAATGTTGGGCATTTAGTGATTGAATGTTTTACACACATACTCTCTTACCAATTTTCACAAAATTGTGTGAAATGGATATTACAATCTGTGTTTTAAAGAAAACGAAACCTTATCAGGTAGTAGTGAGGAATATATACACACATAAAATTATTACAATCAATAGCAGCAATAGTACTTTTCCACATACCCAGCCAAGTAAAATGCAGAGTTGGAATTCAAATTTAATTTGTTCATCTCCAGATTATACCTGTGTTTTTTCTGCTATACCACAATACTACTTCCTTGTTTCAGAAAAGAAAGATGACCAATATGGGTTGATATATTTAGTAGTGTTTATAGAAGCAGGGAAGAGTAAATGGATATTAAATTGGACTTTGGACTTTTGAGCTCTGATAAACAGCAAATATTCTTTTGCACCAAAATAAAAGAAAGTAAATAACTAACACCATTCCAGTCAGAATACAGCTAGTCTTCATTTAATTCTTTTTTTTTTTTTTTGAGATGGAGTCTGGCTCTGCACCCAGGCTGGAGTGCAGTCAGTTGTGTGATCTCGGCTCACTGTGACCTCCGCCTCCCAGGCTCAAGTAACTCTCTTGCCTCAGCCTCCTGAGTAGCTGGAATTAATAAGGCACATACCACCACAACAGACTAATTTTTGTATTTTTAATAGAGATGGTGTTTCACCATGTTGGCCGGGCTGGTCTTGAACTCCTAACCTCAGGTCATCCACCCACCTCAGCCTTTCAAAGTAAAGGGATCATAGGTGTGAGCCACCATGCCAGTCCCATTTGGTTCTTCAGTAAGACATAACGCAGCAGAATTTCACTGAGCTTCTACATGAGGAAGTACCTTAGGATTCCTGGAATCTGGGCATCCTGAGATAAAACAGTACAACCACAAGTGTGAGGACACTTCAAAGTGCAACTTCAAAGCGCAGCTTCACAGCTTCGAGCAATGAAGGGCAGCTGTAAACTCCTGGGAAACAGTAGCAGGAGGTGAAGCAGCTTGGCACGTGGGTTGAGTAATGGGTAAGGAGGGCTTTGGCAAGGTCACTAACAGGTTATGCAATCAATGACCTCAGCTGAAAACTCACAGAGAGGATTTACATGGGCACAGGTATAAAGGAATGTTCCCGATTCCTTGTTTGGCCTGTTGAGTCACCCACAGAACTTTCCACAAGACAGTTGCTATCCTGCCACCCTCTGTTTCAGGCAAAGGCTCAGAAACAAGTGATAAAATAACAGAATTTGGGAAATCCTAAACATTTACAACTTACAAAGAACATGAAGGATCACGATATCTACTTATCACTTAGCAGGTGAGAAAACTGAGACAGTGAAATTAAATGCATTGCTCAAAGTCTCAAGGCTACTAAGGGACCACTCGGCCCAGAACTTGGCTTTCAATTGCTCTTTGGGACTCTTCACACTGTTCTTGTTGCTATTACACTGCCCAGAGAGTGGGATCTTTCTGTTTATTAAATAAAAGCCCTTAAGGATACAAGCATAGAAGGAGTACATTCCTAATTCTCAAAAAGAGGGAGCAAAGTTACATGGAATCCTGAAACTACCCTGAACACAGCTGAAGTTGCTAGGATCTTACAGAACCCCAGGGCCATCCTTTGAGGTGATCACAGGTCTCCTGTAGTCTGTATACATCTTTCTCAGGCAATGCCTAACGGAATGAATTATTCTAATATTGCTCTTTTCAAATACTTACAAATTAATTTAGCTCCCCATGAAGGGAAGGTAAAAATGAATTTTTTTTTACGAGTTTTGTTGCTTCCCCAGGTTTTTCGCTCAAACATCAGTTCGCAGTTAACTTCCTTGAACACCTGCTTTATGTATTTATTTAACTTATTTTTAGTTTTTTAGAGATAGGCTCTCACTCTTACCCAGGCTGGAGTGCAGTGGTACAATCAGAGCTCACTGTAGTCTTCAACTTCTGTGCTCCAGTGATCCTCCCCTCTCAGCCTTCCAAATGGTTGAGATTAAAGATGTGAGCCACTCTGCAGGCCAAACAGCCACTTTCAAATTGTAAGCCGCACCCCACACTCCTTACCCTTCAGGTACTTGCGAGTCCTTCTACCCTGTTTCCTGCCCCTGCCGCCCCTACCTCGATGGCTATTACTGCCATTGAATAAATGGTAATTTACTCTTTGTGATATTAAATAAATTCCTCCCTTATGTTTGCTTAAGATTTGAGTTTTAATTCATTTTTTTTCTCTTTATGAATGTACAAGAGACTCTGTTCTGCCTAAAATGGTATTATTAAACTTTTCAGAAATCATCAGAAATTTCTCACAGTCTAAGTACATTAAAAATACCCTATTATTTTACCACTTTCCTTGACAACATTTTTCTTTTTCTTAAGGTCATAAGAGGAAATAGTGAACAATCTTCAACAATCCAGGTATAGTCACACTGAGAGAACCTGTATAGAAATCACATTTAAAAACAATGACAGCCATAGCAACTACCTGAACACTGTGAGAAGATACCGCGGATGCATTCTTGTCCTTATGACCCACATAACCCAGGTCCCAGGGCATGTTTCTCAGTTTCTCTGTTCTCAACCCAGGAACTCTGCCAGCTTTGTTATCTAGCTGTGCGCTCTCAAAAAAACCTGATTTTCAAAACACTGCAGCTACAAAACACAGCTAAACAAAACACTCCTGAGTGTTTCCTCCTGCCAGACTCTGAATCATTTAATGTATTTAATGAATTAAAAATACAAGCCTGGGAGCTGAGGATATTTTAATGTCTACAGGTGGAGGTGGTGGGCTTGGGGAGGAGAATCTCACCCCTTGTCTCCTCCCAGCCCTTCTTTTATTTAAATACTGGTTGAAACCAGTCATGCACCTCAGCATTGGTATTGCCTTATTCCCACGGGGCTTTTGGTTGAAAGCAATGTAGAAACATAGCAGGCAGGTTTCTTAGTGTCTTCTATGGAGATTATCTATCTGTCTTTCTATCATCTATCTATCTATCTATCTATCTATCCATCTATCATCTATCTATGCACACATATATATGGAGTTCTTGCAAGCTTAGTTCATTCCCAGAGAAAAATCTAGCTAATATATGTTACCTTTAATACTGGTTCCAGAAATGAAAATGTAATTCCCCTAATTCTAATAATTTGGAGAGTTCACCGGAAACTTGGCTGGGGGGAATTATATCTTCATCAGAAATCTGAAATCAAGAAATTGACTCACTATATAATTGTTTAATTAATCACACTTTTAATATTATTATTCTCAGAAGGCATTTCAAATCAAAAATAATTATGTGTAGAAGTCCTCACAAATGGCTGAACAAAAAACCTATGTTGCTAGAAAAATATTGATGAAAGATGTGGAAGTTTTAAGACATTTCTTAAGTCAAAAGATTATATATGAATCTTTGAAAAGAAATATAATCCATTCACCAAAATAGACATTTTAATTTAATTTTTCAAAAGTGAGAAATTGATCTGAAAAAAAAAAAAGAGCTTTGGTGCCATGGGGCAGCTTTCACTTAGGATACTAGCAGGGGAAAGAGTCCCTCTCTGCCCATTTGCCTGATCCGAGAGAATTGCTGTATGTCAGAGATGGCAGTGTGGCCACAGAAACAGCTTCTTTTGTAGACCAGGTTTACTTCACGTCTGGGTCTCTGGACTTCAGTGGCAATGGGAGATTCGTTGGGGAGCTTGGATGGCACCGGAGCTACAGAACCACTAACATGGCTAGAGCTACACAAGGATTATTAGATGGGATGTGCTTAATAGTGATGTCATTTGTTAACAGTAGTGTAACTCAGCAACAAAACAAAACAACAAAACAAACAAGGGATTTCTTTCAATGTGAGAGTGGTTTTCCCATTCTTCATGTCATGGGAACCAAGAGCTACTGTTCACAGTGATCAAGCATCCTTTGGAGGATATTATCATAAAATGTGAAATGACGGTCTTATATCACTGATTTTGATTATCTATTCCTATTTGTTGGATGAAAAACTTATAGACTGGGCAAAGGAAAGGAAACTGATTTCTTTAGCCTCCTGGATTCTTCAGTTAAAGCAGGTACAAACAAAAGGTGTGACTTGTTACTCAACACTTAACATCCACTCAAGAACCCGTGAGAGAACTGAAACCCCTCCTTACCTTCCTGACACACAGAAGCTTAAAGCAAGTTGCGAGGTTTGGCCACACAATAATCTGTGCAAATCAAAAAGATTAGCTCAGGTAAGACTTGTAACAAGAAAAGGTAGCTACAGCTTTTTTTCCCTAAATTGAAGAAACTATGAAGGATGACATTTAGAAAGAGAATTACTTCTATTTGGCATTTAGATGTTCGCTTCCAAAATCCCTTGAACTACTTCATCTCTTATTTTATGTCTAGTATGGAGTGGTTGGGTACTTTACATGTTGATCAGCATATTTCCAGTGTAGTGTTTTCCTAAAACACATTACAATCCTGTCCTTGATACTCAGAGTTGGTGAGGAAAGCTGGATGAAGATCTATTGCTGCCACGAGCACTACACATTCATGGCTCTTGGAAACAGCAGGCCCATGCCCACAGACACCACTTCCTCCCTACCGACAAATGAGTGCCTTACACATTAGGAAATTTCAAAATTCTTATTTCTGGCTTCTCTTGAAATGATATGAAGACTCAGCAACACTAACCTTGCACTCGTCTTTGATAACAATGAACTAGGGCTCATGAGTGGCTGCCTCAGTGGTTACTGTCATCACCCTTCACCCTGTCTAGCACTAGAAAAATTTTAACTTTCAAAACAAAGCCTTGGCATATCACATGTAATATATGTCACAATAGACTTCCTCATAAGTTCTACCTCTGTGGAATCTACCTGTGAGTGAATAGTAAGTCAGTCATTCATTCAAAAGTATTTTTGAATGAATATGTTATTGCCATTATTTACCTATGAAAATATTTTATGGTGCTTCTGCTTGATCCAAAAGATGAAATAAGTGCACTATAAACCTTAAAAAATAAAATTCTTGACAGAGCCTTCATAGCAATTACAATACGAACTTTATTAGTTATTTAGTTATTATAGATTCTCATTTTTTATCCTCTTTCATGTATATTTATTATGCCTCCCTAATGAAACTGTAGCTCATCAAAGATCAGGATGTTTGCCTTTTACATCTGTATGATTCTCCATGGTGTTCTGCACATGGTAATCATGCAATAAATGCATATGTATTTATTTAAAAGCTTAATGTGAAGCAGAAGCATCTGACTATCTTCCGACTGTAATGATGGTGTACTGTCTGAGACCATCTTCCTCTGCCTTCTCTTCCTTTATAGGAATAATCCAGGGCTGAATCACACAAAGCAATGCCAACTAGTTTTTCTAGATGTGTCTTTTATTGGCTTTTTTCCCTCAAATCACAAGCAAGGCTCCTTTGAAGCAGGCCCTGCCAAAGACACGATAATAATCAGGCTGAGATTATAATAAGCATGCAGCCTTGGAACCCAGCACTGGTTACTGGCACTTACATGTTCACACCAGGCTCTGCCAAACCACATGTGCTCCAATACAAGGAGCTTCCTTTCAAACACAGGGCAGACTCGTAGGCTGCTCACGCAAGGAGCTGAATCAAGCGCCCTGAAGGCAAGTAATAAACTCCCCTCTTCTTGGCATAGGCCATAGTCTAAGATAGATCCAAATTGATTCCACAAACACAGATAATGATCTAAAGTGAATGCACCTTAACTCTCCCCATTGTAAATAGCCATTAATAGATCGGAGCAGACGAGGTTGAAATGGAAATTTTACTGTTGGTTCAATGGGTTTAGGCAGTATGTGGCCACGGTCCCATAAATATGACATGATGACGTGGGCAAGTGGCTTTAAGAAATGTAGTCTTTTCCCTGATACTTTATTTTTGTCTCATCTTGTGCTAGTACAGCACATGGTGTATTCTAAGTACCCAATGACTGCTGTTGGATGGAACTGTCATTAACTAGAATCTAAATCCTCATACTGAAAAAAGAGAATTGACAGCTTTAGAAAAGACAAATGGTTGATAGTGAAAAATCCTATAACTACATTCATACATAATCTAAAACAAGATGATTTTAAAATCAAAATGATATTGTTTCATCAAGTAAAAACAGGAAAGACAATTATATTTAATGTTCTCTTTTACTGCCTAGATCTCTTGGGAGTTTTACTGAGTTTCTCATAGGATGTTAGCAGTGCTGTTTGAATATGCTTTAATCACATTAGAGTAACACATGCAATGATAATCAGTTCACTAGGTAAGTGATTAATACAATAAGAGAAGAAATATTTATGTGGGCCTGGTTCTCATAATTTCTTTTTCCCTGTATAACTCACCATTGGCAATTATTTTACAGTCCTCTACGGTGACTTACATGGAAAAGAAACACAAGTGACAAGATCTCACATGCATTTGTGTCCAATGAGTTATAAGGCTTGCTAAAAGTATTATTTAATAGTAGAAATACTATAATTTTGTAAAGATCTGGTTTTGATCTCAGGCTAAATTCTACCTCCTACCATCACATCTAAATACTGCCCTTGTACTCAACTTATTTATGCTCTGAATTTGCCATGTTTTAATATTTCTAATGCACTTACATTTTGAAATAACCATCTGTAAAAAAATTTCTGTCATATTTACTACAGAGTAGGTGCTCAATGAATATTTTCCAAAAAAAATCAATGAACAAATGAGAATTTAATATTTTCAAATAATCAAAATGATCACATCAAAAATTAAAAGCATGTTATTTATTTCCAAGTGCATATTTCTGAGGTATCTTTGAGTATCAGCCCATCTCTCATTCCAGCTGAGCATTACTGTCCCATTTCCTAGCTTGGGGAGAATGGGTAGGGGTATAGAGGTTCAGGGATAGGAAAGAGTGTGTCTCCAGAAAGAGATACGGATTTGTTTTTTACTATTTTTTTGTAACAAAAAAGCAGAAGTTTGAAATTTTGTTTTATAGACCACAGTAAACTTTTGATGACCTCAGCTAAAAGACTCATTTTCTTGACTCTCTTGGGGTAACCAAGCAGAAGTCATTGTGTGTGTCTTCCAGGAATGGGCTTTGCAGTAGAATGACTCATCTGAGAAAGAAGCCCTTTTACCCTTTCCATCTCCCCCTTCTTCCTCCTGCAGAGACTACAGATGAAATGGCTAGAACTCACTGAGGCAGTGTTAAGAATGGAAGCTACACCAAGACAAGGGAGAGAAGAGACAGCCGCCTGGTGCACTGACGGCATTGTGGGGCCACCATTTCAGCCCTGGATTGGTACTTCTGATAATTTTTTGAGAAAGAAAAACACATTGTTTCTGCTATGATTATTTAGGGCATTTTTCTATACTATTTATCCAAATATCTCCTAATCAGTACATCATTTTAAAAAACTATAGCTAAGTAATATCAAAATGATCAACTGAGTCAAAATTGCCAGGTTAAAATGGCTGTATCTAAATAGTATATGTGTTTTACAAAGCTTTTACCTCCTTCACCATTTTAATGCTTGCAACATATCCCATAAATCAATTAGAGAAGATATGGGCATACCTATTTAACAGATGAGAATATAAGACTAAGGAGGTTAAGTCTCTTATCCAAAGTTTCTAGCTGGTAAATCAAAGTGCAAATCATCTGACTCAACCCAGGGCTGTTTCCAGTAGGGGATGTTTGCCAGTTGCTGAAATGTGTGTCAGTTTCAAAATTTCCTACATATGCATTTTAATGATATTCATGACCTATGTCCAGATTTCCTCTTTGAGAATGAAATTTTAAGAGCTTAAGCATGTATAAGGAAAATGACACTAAAGTTTCTATTGTCACTAAATGATTTTAAAAATATATTTCTATAAATTCTGAAAGCTCTTCCGTAGAAAATATGTATAAAATACTTAGGCAAAGAACAAATTTTTTCCACTTTAGGTCACTGGGAAGTAGACCCAGTTGGAGTGGGCTTAATGTTGCAGCTGGGTGCCATGGTTCATACCTGATAATACTAGTGGTTTGGGAGGCTAAGGCAGATGGACCCCTTGAGGCCAGGAGTTCAAGACCAGCCTGGGCAACATAAGGAGACCCGTCTCTACAAAAAGTTTTTAAAAAATTAGACAGTCAGCCATTATCGAGGCAGTCTGCCATTACTGAGGCAGTGCACCATTACCAAGGCAGTCTGCCATTACTGTGGCAGTCTGCCATTACTGAGGCAGACCACCATTACTATACCTCTGAAAACAAAATCGCAAGGAAGTTCACACAGCAGCTGGGCAGAGCCCATGGCAGCTCAGCAATGCCTCTGCTGACAGACTGTGACTAGGCTACTTCCTCACTGGGCATGGCATCTCTGAAAAAAGGCAGCAGCATGTCAGGAACTTATAAATAAAGCCCCACCTTCCCAGGACAGAGCACCTGGGAAAAAGGCAGTCATGAGTTCCACTGCACAGACTTAAACATATCTGCCCAGCAGATCTGAATGGAACAACAGAGCTCCCAGCACAGTACTTGAGCTCCTATAAGGGACAGATTGTCTCCTCAAGCACCTCCCCAATGCCTGTATATCCAAAAAGACATGTCATAAAGGAGAGCTCAGGCTGACATCTGACGGGTATCATTCTAGGACAAAGATAACAGAAGAAGAAACTGGAAGCAACCCTTACTGTTCTGCAGCTGCTGCAGGTGATCCCTAGGCAAGCAGGGTCTGGAGTGGACCTCCAGCAGCCCTACAGCATGGGGGTCTGACTGTTAGAAGGAAAACTAAAAAACAGAAAGAAATAACTTCAACATCAACAAAAAGGGTGTTCACTCAGAGACCCCAGCCAAAAACCACCAACCACAAAGACCACAGGTAGGTAAATCCACAATGATGGGAAGAAACCAGTGCAAAAAGGATGAAAACACCCAAAACCAGAACACCTCTCCTTCTCCAAGGGATCACAACTCCTCATCAACAAGAGAACAAAGGTGGATGGAGAATAAGTCTGATGAATTGACAAAAACAGGCTTCAGAAGGTGGGTAATAAGAAACTTCTCTGAGCTAAAAGAACATGTTCTAACCCAATGCAAAGAAACTAAGAACCTTGAAAAAAAGTTTGATGAAATGCTAAAGAGAATAAACAGATTAGAGAAGAATATAAATGACTTGATGGAGCTGAAAAACACAACACAAGAACTTCTCGAAGCATACACAAGTTTCAATGGCCAAATCAACCAAGCAGCAGAACGGATATCAGAGATTGAAGATCAGCTCAATGAAATAAAATGAGAAGGCAAGACTAGAGAAAAAGAGTGAAAAGAAATGAACAAAGCCTCCATGAAATATGGGATTATGTGAAAGGACCTATCTACGTTTGATAGGTGTACCTGAATGTGACAAAGAGAATGACTCCAAGCTGGAAAATACTCTTCAGGATATTATCCAGAAGAACTTCCCCAACCTAGCAAGGCAGGCCAACATTCAAGTCCAGGAAATACAGAGAACCCCACAAAGATATTCCTCACGAAGAGCAACCCCAAGGCACATAATTGTCAAATTCGCCAGGGTTGAAATGAAGGAAAACATGCTAAGGGCAGCCAGAGAGAAAGGTCAGGTTACCCACAAAGGAAAACCCATCAGACCTAAAGTGGATCTCTTGGCAGAAACCCTACAAGCCAGCAGAGAGTGGGGGCCAATATACAACATCCTTAAAGAAAAAAATTTCCAATCTAGAATTTCATATTCAGCCAAACTAAGCTTCATAAGTGAAGGAGAAATAAAATTCTTTACAAATAAGCAATTGCTGAGAGATTTCATTACCACCAGGCCTGCCTTACAAGAGCTCCTCAAAGAAGCACTAAACATAGAAAGGAACAACCAGTACCAGCCACTCCAAAAATGTACCAAATGGTAAAGAGCAATGACACAATGAAGAAACCGCATCAACTAATGGGCAAAACAACCATCTAGCATCAAAATGGCAGGATCAAATTCACACATAACAGTATTAACCTTAAATGTAAATGGGCTAAATGCTCCAATTAGAAGACACAGACTGGCAAATTGGATAAAAAGTCAAAACCCATCCGTGTGTTCTAACGAGGAAACCCATCTAACATGCAAGGACACACACAGATTCAAAGGAATTGAGGAAGATTTACCAAGCAAATGGAGAGTAAAAACAAAAGCAGGAGTTGCAATCCTCGTCTCTGATAAAAAAGCAAAACCATTCAGGATGTAGGCATAGGCAAGGACTTCATGACTAGAACACAAAAAGCAATGACAGCAAAAGCCAAAATAGACAAATGGGATCTAATTAAACTCCAGAGCTTCTGTACAGCAAAAGAAACAATTGTTAGAGTGAACTGGAAACCAAAAGAATGGGAAAAAATTTTTGCAATCTACCCATCTGACTAAGGGCTAATATCCAGATTATACAAAGAACTAAAACAGATTTACAAGAAAAAAAAAAACCCATTCAAAAGTGGGCAAAGGACATGAACAGACTCTTTTCAAAAGAAGACATACATGAGGCTAACAAACATATGAAAAAATGCTCATCATCACCGGCCATTAGAGAAATGCAAATCAAAACCACGTTGAGATACCATCTCATGCCAGTTAGAATGGCGATCATTAAAAAATTGGGAGACAACAGATGCTGGAGAGGATGTGGAGAAATAGGAACACTTTTACACTGTTGGTGGGAGTGTAAATTAGTTCGATTGTGGAAGACAGTGTGGCGATTCCTCAAGGACCAGAAATAGAAACTCCATTTGACCCAGCAATCCCATTACTGGGTATATCTCCAAAGAATTATAAATTGTTCTATTATAAAGACATATGCACATGTATGTTCACTGTGACACTGTTTATAATAGCAAAGACCTGGAACCAATCCAAGTGCCCATCGATGATAGACTGGACAGGGAAAATGTGGCACATATACACCATGGAATACTATGCAGCCATAAAAAACGATGAGTTCATACACTTTGTAGGGACATGGATGAATCTGGGAACCATAATTCTCAACAAACTGACACAAGAACAGAAAACCAAACACCACATGTTCTCACTCACAGGTGGGTGTTGAACAATGAGAACACAAGGACACAGGGAGGGGAGCATCACACACTGGGGTATGTTGGTGGGGATTAGGGGAGGTACAGTGGGGGGTAGGGAGGTTGGAGAGGGATAACATAGGGAGAAATGCCAGATATAGGTGATGGGGATGGAGGCAGCAAACCACATTGCCATGTGTGTTCCTATGCAACAATCCTGCATGTTCTGCACATGTACCCCAGAACCTAAAGTGCAATAATATATATGTGTATATATATACATGTATATATATATATGTGTGTATATATATATGTGTGTATATATATACATGTATATATATATATGTGTGTATATATATATGTGTGTATATATATACATGTATATATATGTGTGTATATATATATATTATAATAAAAAGATAAAAATATCATTTATTTGTTTCAAAAAAAAGAAAAAAATATCAGGCATGGTGGCATACCACTAGGGAGGCTGAGGCAGGAGAATCACTTGAGATCAGGAGGTCAAAGTTGTAGCTGCAGTAAGCTATGATCATGCCACTGCACAGCCTGGTGATAAATTGAGATTCTGTCTCTTACAAAACAAAAACAAAAAACTGTCAGCCAATGTAATTGACAACACAGGCCAAATTACTCAGATGTGAGATACAAGAATGTACATTAAGATAAGGTGAGATTCTAGCTGTATACTGCCAATACCTGATATCATGACCAAAGAGTGATACAGTATTACCAGCTCTGGAGCCATTTCCATATTTATTGTAAATTAATCAAACAGATCGTCATACAATTGATCCAATGCATTTAGACCACCAGATTACATAACATTTATCAGAGTCATCTAATGAATCAAGATGTATTAATACTATAAAATCCATTTGTTGAAGAAATATTTTTTTCACATAAAGGAAGAATTTTGCTGTAGATAAGCCACAGATACTAGGTAAAATGAAAATTTCCTTAAGTGCATTAACATAGTCCCTACTGCATGGATCAGTAAATTTAGAATATTAAATTAAGAAGACGATTTTCTAACCTGTATAGAGCTGGGTTTTGAGGATGGACTTACGTTCCTATACTCTGGGTAGGTGACTTCACAGAAAAGAAAATTTACTTCTCTAACTTAAGAGATTTTTGAACATGTTGGCCACTAACTTTCTAAATCTCTTAACTGTGTACATTTTGAGACAAGGTCATTATTTTTCTGGAGACAAAATAAATGGTAGGCAGAGATGATGGTCAATATTACACCAACACCAATGTTTTGTATCAAAGATAATTTTTTTTTTAAATGTAGAGATTCTTATCTATAAGGAATACAGAATAGCATTATTTGGAGATTTCATCTCATTTTAGAGACAACCTAGTAAAGAAAAAGAGCAATAATTTTGTAGGGTCTACCTAGTCTTATCAATACTGAAACTATAAATGTCAAATGATTTCTTGGATATAGCTATCTAGGACGTTTCTAGACCTAGGCACACTGCCTGAGTCTAGACAAACTCTGAATTTTCTCTGGGAACTTTCCTGACTGCTCTAAGATCTGGCTTCTCCCCGCTGCAGTCCCTATGCCTGATGCCTCCACTTCTTATTATAAGGACACATTTAATGTTTCTGGGCTATTCTGGATTCTGTCCTACATCAATGTCCTCACTCTTCTTTGTGTGGTTTTGGTATTATCTCACATGGCCTCTCAGGGAACCATATAATAATCCATAACTAAAAAGCTGACTTCTTTTTGCCTACAAGATATATTTTGACAATGTAGACCTTTGAGTAATATTTACCTTATTGAGTAATATTTACCTTATGGATTTCAAGACATAAGATTTGCTCCTTTGCTTTGAAAGAACTGCCAAAAACTCATAAGCCTCTCTCATCCCGATCTCATTCCCACACACTATTCTCCCATTCTTTAGGTATAATATGTTCCATGTTTATATCACATTCTCATAAATGGTTGGCATTTAAAATAGCAAGTATATATTACATTTACATGATTACATTTTCTTCAAGTGGAAAATTTTCCACCAAAATCAAAGAAAACTGGTTTTGTTAGAAAAATGCTCACCATCACCATTTTCATTCTTAAGTTACATTATTATACTACCAATTTTTCAGAGACTGCTTATATCTGTTAAGCTGTTTAGCCTACAAGTAAGAGAAAACCCAATTTAAAGTAATGTCAATGATATGGTAATTTATTATCACAAGAACTGTAAAAGGTAGGGTCACTCCAGAGTTGGTCTACTCAGCAAATCAATCTCATCATCAAGGACTCAGGTAGTTTCCATAATTTTATTCTGCCAGCTTCCACTGTTGGCCTCTGTCCTCAGCATAGCAGCTACATAAAATAACAGTCCAAAGAAAGTGTCCTTTCACTGGGTCTTTTTATTTTTTGCAAGAAAAATCTTCTCTCAGACATGCCAGTAGACTTCCCATCATCTCCTTACACATCCATTTCTAAACACATCACTAGAAAGAATTATCAGATTTTCCCTGGAAGAATCAAAATTCATGATTCGTGCCTGAATGCTTCCAAGAAGCCCAGCCTTTCTTGAAGCCTAGGGCTATTAACTGAAATAGTCCGTTATCAAGAAGAGTTAGGGATGATAACTCTTGGATTAGGTGGTAGGCAATGTTTAGATACCAGTGTTCCAGGTATGAAATAATTTACCCTTCAGGTTTACAGCCCCACTTTGTTGCCTTTCATCTTTTAATAAAATTGTATTTCTCTTGACAGATATGTATTTGGTTCTATATGTGTGCATGTTTATGTATATATACACACATATGTATATTTAAAGATAGTATCGTTATATTTTCCTTATAAGTATCTTTATAAGCTATAGGTATCTTTCTATGCATAGTTAAAAAGACAAGTATACATACACATGCATATATGGGAGGTTCTACCTACACATAGGTAGAAAGATATACATACATATATACACATAAACATACTCTGTTCACAAATATGTACACGTTCCTTGCAACTTATAAAATGTGAATTATAAATATATACACTAGTTACCATGCACACATAAAAATTACACCATCATATTTTATTATGATAATACAGATGATGATTGTCTTTGTGAGGGTGATGCTGAAAAGATCAAAGCATGGAAAATATCCATTATGTTAACCACATCTTAAAAATATTTTTTGATTTAAGACTTTGAGCAGATTCCATCTGATTTGGCCTTGAGGGGAGTTACTCTATTGTTCACTCCTGCAAGTTAATTTATTATTGGAATCCTCTAACCCAGTGGGAAAAACATTCAGTGGCTGAGGCAAGCTGATTTGCCCCAGAGTGAGAGACAAAGAGGTCTTTGAGCTCCTTAAGAAGGGATAGAAGCTCTGTTTGTTTTAGAACTTAGAAACATTTATTTTTAGTTTAGGTTAGCCATACAGAATTTCTCCTGTCATCACTAATTAAGGGGCATATTCAGGAGCTCTCATCTTTTAAGGATTACTAGAGGAAGAATAAATGGGAATAGATTTTTTAAAGTCATCAAGTATAATATTTAATAAGTATTCTTCTAAAGTTTTAAGGTTAATTTTCTGTCCTAAATTTCAGAGGCGGGTAAAGTAGGGTTTTGGGCTAGTGAAAAACATTTGAATTTGGCAGAAGTGGGAGTGTTGAGAGAAAAAAAATAACACATTTCTGCTTATATAGTAAATCCCTAAAAATAAGAAGGCAAGTTTGTAAAGATATTGTTTAAAAATGAGATTTTGTTTTTTCCACAAAAAGTTGGAAATTATGGTTAATCTCCAGTTTAGCCTAATGAATCATAAAAAGAATGCCACTGATGACTTCTTTGTTCAACTCTTGGTATTGGAAAATTCACATTGAGCTGTAATATTTGACGGGAATTGTTCCAGTATGGTAGACTCTGCTGATACTCTGCTGTATTGTAGCAGCAGAAAAAAAGAGCAAGAATTGCCCTATTTTTCAAAGATGGTTGCTCCTGGGATATTGTCAGTATAGTATTTGTTCCTGAGGTGGATGGGAAGAATAAAAACTATAGTAAGTGGGAGCACAGCCAGAGAGTCATCCAACGTTGCTGTCCCATTGCAGTGTAAGCCACCCCTAGGTTAGGGGTCCATTTATTTGGCAGTCAGCCATTTATCAAGTTATGTTTCATTTCTTGAATGTCAGCCTCAGAGTAAACACTGTGCCAGGCTCTGGGGAAATAACAAAAACCAAAAGACAGACGTGGTCTTTTCTCTCTAGGAGCTTACACACTAATTTGTGATGTTGAGATAAGCAAACAATCAAATAATCACATATGAATATGCAGTTGGGATAGACCCTAGGAGATACATGGTCTATTGAACAACAGAATTACACATTTACAGAATGATGCAGGAGATTCTTAACCTGGAAAGCTACGGAAGACTTTCCTGAAAAAAAAAAAAAGACTTCTCCTAAAGGGTGTGTTAGAGATAATCAATCAGGAAAGGATTGGGATAAGCCAGTAGAGAGGGCTGAGAAAAGACCAGAGGGATAAGGACTAAGAAAGGGAGGGAGTGGTATTAAAAGTGACCTGAGAGGCAGATTGGGCAACAGACTTTAAGTGCCTTACAGGTCATGTGAAACATTTTGGTCTTCAGCCTGAGTATCAGAAAATCACTGATTTTTTTTAATAGACAGAGAAACATGATCTTTTTTTTTTTAAGTATCAATTGTACATGGAGCAAGGAATGAAAGGGAATCAGAGTTGGAAAGCTATTATGGTAACCAAGGGTAATGGAAATAGCTTGGTAAAGTGAAGTGGTTCTCAAACTTTAGTGTGCATCAGAATCACCTGGATGGCTTACTAAATCACAGATTGCTGGGTCCCAGACTCAGAGGCGTGATCTCAGTAGGTCTGGAATGAAGAACAAACATTTGTATTTCTAACAAGTTTCCAAGTGATGTTAAAATTGCTGGTCTGACTGCACTTTGAAGACCACTGGTCAAGAGTAATGAAGGTAGAAAGGAGGTGAGAGAAGGGGACAGATTATTTGCATAATCTCATTTTCAAAGCACAGGAGAGTCTCCTGAGTAAAATGATTCAAAATTTTCCCTTGAATACTTATTTTGTTCTTTGAAATTCTGAGGAAAAATGAAATCTAATGTAACTTAACATTTTATGATTTCTGGCTTAACACTGATCTCATGGTATGATTTTTATAAGATTAAAATGATTAACTGTGTTTTCTTATTCTAGTCAATGTTTTAATCGCAAAATAAAAACATATTTCACTTGAGTTGATTTGAAAATTTGCCACATCAGCTATAATGTATTTATATTTTTAAAATAAATATGTTTGCATCAGACCCACACAGTACATGCTTTGCAACAGTAGTAAGACACCTGTGAAGGACCCATTTTTCCATTTTTTTGTTACCCAGGCTGGAGTACAATGGCATGAACATGGCTCACTGCAGCCTCCTGGGTGCAAGCAATCTTCCCGCCTTAGCCTCCCAAGTAGCTGGGACTAACTAAAGGTGTGTACCGCCATACCAGGCTAATTTGTTTTACTTTCTTTTTTGTTGAGACAACTCACTATGTTGCCCAGACTGGTCTTGAACTCCTAGGCTCAAGCGATTCTCCCACCTCAGCCTCCCAAAGTTCTGGGATTACAGGTGAAACCACTGTGCCTGGCACCATTTTCTGTTTTTTAATTTTCTTATCTGTCATAACTAATATCTTATCTGTCATAACTAATGCTCAGTGAGCAGTATGTATCCCATGGACTCACACATAAATTCAGTAGTACCTGGACTGGTCCAGAATCTGTTCAGTGAGACAAATACACTGATCACATATTTGGATGTTGTCGCAATGTCAACTTTCTACAAAAGTTTCTAGATGCATATATTTAATTTCTCTAATTAACTTGTGTATCAGTAACCTACCATTTATGGCCTGGCAGCATAACCTTGCAGAAAATATAATTATATTTTTTCTTGAAAATTATTAGTCAAAAGAGATCTTCACAATGGACAAAGTTCCGCTGAATTTCATAAATCAAAATCAGCTTCACTAGTGTTTATTTTGCAAAAACCAAAATGGTAGCACAAAGCTAGGAATATGATAGATAATCAAGGTTTGCTTTATTTTACTTGACATAACTTTTAAAGAAAGATCACAAGATTTCAATAATGAACTTGTAGTGACTATTTTATCCTAGCAATCTTATAATCTTTAAAAATTTGAATAAAATGTAACCTACACTCTAGGGTTTGGTTTTAAGTAAAATTTCTATGGATTTCTTGATTGTCCTAATTTTTTTTCTATGTGCTTGAAATAACTATCTAGTTAACCCTTAACTCTGTGATTGTTTTGGTGTTTAACATGTTTAGGAACAAAACAAACATTCCTAGTATCTGCCTAAGCAGGCTGGAAGACTCTCAGAACACAAGATTTAGTGCTTTACCCTCTAACTCATTTGACTGTCTGAAATGTTTTATCATAATAACAATATTAAAACCCTAGAAGTTTCTTGAACAAATTAAAACATTTTATTTTTTTCTAAATGTTTAAGTACTATACAATTCATTTCTACATCAGAATCCTTAAAAATCTTGGTATATTTATGTAAGAGGAAAACAACCTTTCTACTTTTCATAAATCACAATGATATGGGTGTCAGTACTGTATTCTACATTAGTGTATTTGCTGAGTAGAGAGAATAATTTAGATCTGAAATAAATCATTCATTTTGAGAGATTTACAAGATTTGAACTGCAATTCAGATTAAGCAGTAATTAACTCTCTGATGTGACAGAAAGATATACTAGTGGTTAAATATCCACAATTCCTGGTTCCACTTCTGAGAAGATGAAGCTGATGCACTTGTTCCTATTTCTCCCACTAATTAAACTAAAACCCTAGACCTCACATGTAAAACAAGCACCAAATGATTCTAAAAGACGAGAAGAAGGTAGATTGGCTATGAACCCTGGGACCTAAGGAATGATATGATGCTGAGTTCCCTAGACATTCATTGGGCCTCATATACCCAAGACTTGCAGTTAAAGAAGCTAGCAGGCTGGGCACAGTGGCTCACACCTGTAATCCTCGTATTTTGGGAGGCCAAGGTGGGTGGATCACATGCGTTCAGGATTTCAAGACAAGCCTGGCCAACATGGTGAAACCCCCTCTCTACTAAAAAGAAAAAAATTATTGGTGGGGGTGGGGGTGGTGGGCACCTGTAATCCCAGCTACTTGGGAGGCTGAGGCAGGGGAACTGCTTGAACCTGGGAGGTGGAGGTTGCAGTGAGCCAAGATCACTCTGTTGCACTCCAGCCTGGGCAACAAGAGTGAAACTCCATCTCAAAAAAAAAAAAAAAAAAAAAGCTAACAAGCTGGAATTACTGATAGGTATGGAAGAAAAAAAGTGCCTTCTCTCTGTAGGAAAAGGATCAGGAAAAAGGTATTCTAAGACCAAATAAAAATAAAAACAAAAACAAGTATTTAGACAATGACTACTTTATTCCAGCCAACACCACAGGGGTAGGGAATAAAAAAAACCTATAGCCCCACCCATGCTCACACCTGCACCAGCAAATACTGGGGAAGAGACCAAAGTGCCTAGGCTTCTACCCATGGTAGGCTATGGTGAGGTGCCTCAACCTCCGTCCACGGGGGTGGTGTCAGAGAATGCTAAGTGGAGAGTCAGAACTTTAGCAACCCCCAGCAATAAAGAGGCCATTTCTCCAAATCCACCACTACAGTTGGAAATGTCAACACTCCAGTCTCAACAGGTGATATCAATGGAACTAGACAGAAAATCAGCAAGAGTATAGATTAATAGAACTAGACAGAAAATCAGCAAGAGTATAGATTACAACACTGACAACAAAATGAATCTAATAGCCATTTATAGAACACAACTTAACAACATAAGAATATATGTTCTTTTTAAGCACCCTTGGAAAGTTAGCCAGGTCATAAGAACTAAAACTGTAGAGAGTATACTTTTAACAAGGAAATGCACCACTCCTCCACCCGCTGCCAGAGAGGTATGAGTAAAAGCCTAGTGAGGAGTGAGCAATTCCACTCTGACCCAAGAGTAACATGGATCCTTCATTCCTCAGTTATCAATGTAGACTGAGGGGGATACCTGCACCTCTCCCCCAACTAGACAGTGACAAGGTGCCCCCATCTTTGTCCTGCTGCAGTGAGGTTAGAGTAAACCAGCTAAAACAGAAGGTTGAAGTAAGTTCCATACTCTTATAATGTAATATCCCAAATACTCAGGTCTCGATAGAGAATCATTCATATCCCACAAGGAACAAGGAAGATCTCAAACTGAGTGAAAAAAGACAATCCACAGATGGCAACATCTAAATGACAGACAGATAGTCAATAAATGGCAACATCTAAATGATAGATACTAAAATTAGCTGACAAAGATGATAAGGAGGCCATCATAAAATGCTTCAATAAGCAATTACAAACACATTTGAAACAAACAGAAAAACAGAAAGTCTCGGACATAGAAAATCTCAGTCAAAATGACAGATACACAGGAGAACCAAATGAACATTTCAGAACTCAGAAACTACAATAACTGAAAGTATTAATTATTATTTTTAAAACTCAATGAAAGTGCTTAGTAGCAAAATGGAGGAGTTACAGGAAAGAATATGTGAATTGAAAGATGGAACAATAGAAATTACTCAATTTCAGCAACAGACAATAAATAGACTGAAAAAAAAAATATACAGAGCCTCAGGGACCTGGAGGATTATAACAAAAACAAAAAAAATCCAACAGTTTTGCCATTGAAGTCCTTCAAACAAATGAGAACAAAAGTGGAGCTGAAGAACTTACAAAGTAATATAAAATCAAAGTAATATAAAATCAAAGTAAAAAACTTTCCAATTTGGCCAAAGATACAAACATACAGATTGAAGCTAAGTGAATAGAAAACATGATAAATCCAGAGAAATTTACGCTAAGACACAGCATAGTCAAACTTTGGAAAACTAAAGAAAAAGAAAAACTTTTATGGAAACAAGAAAAAACACATTACCTATATGGGAAAATATTTGAATAAGAGCAAATTTCTCAGCAGAAGCCATAAAGGCAGAAAAAAGTATCAGTATCATTTTCAAGTGTTGAAAGGAAAAAAACTATCAACCTAGGATCCTATATTTAATTAGTAAAAATATATGTCAGGAATGAAAGGAAAACCACCATATTTTAAAATGAAGAAAAACAAAGATAATTTGTTGCTGAAAATCCTACTCTAAAAGAATGACTAAACAAATTTCTATAAACAGAAATTAAAATAGAATAAAATAGAATCTTGGAACATCAGGCAGGAAGACAGAACACAGTGAGAAACAATACACAAGAAATACAGGTAACACATTAAACTATATTTGATGGTTGAAGCAATTTAAAAAAGTATAGCAGTGTTTAACATGGTTCAATATGTATGTAGGGAAAATATTTAAGACAATTATGAATGGCGGAAAGTGAAGGAATATAAAGTGAAGCAACATTTCTGAACTTTACTCAAACTGGTAAAATTATACTACCATTAGATTGTGGTAAGTTTTATATGTATAATACAAATACATACTAAAGCAACCACTAAAAAATTATACAATGAAATAAACTCAAAAAATATATGTAAATAAGTTAGAATGTAACTATTTTTTAAAAGTTTAAGAGCCCAGCACAGTAGCTCATGCTTATAATCCCAGATACTTAGGAGGCTGAGGTGGGAAGATCATTTGAGGCCAGGAGTTTTAAGATGAGCCTATGCAACGTTAAACAACCCCCTCCTTCAAAAAATTTTTAAAAATTAGCCAGGAGTAGTGGTGCAGCACAGCTACTCAGGAGGATTAGGTTGGAAGGGTGACTTTAGCCCAGGAGTTCAAGGTTGCAAAAAGCTATGATCATGCCACTGGAAAGACAAAGATTAGCAAAGCAGATTTAAAAATATCACCCACATATAGTTTCTACAAGAATCTCACTTCAAATATTCATAAAACAATGCAACCAGATTAAAGTAAAAAGATAAGACATATTATGGTAATATTAATAAAAAAGAGTGGCAGTAGCTTCCATTATAATAATATCAGATTAAGTACACTTCAGAGAAAATAGAATCAGAGTAAGACAGCATATAATGACAAAAGGGTCAATCTACCAAGAAGACATAGCAATTATAAAAGTATATGTATCAAACAACCAATATGCAACAGATATGGTATGTAAAGCAATATAACTAAAAGGAAGACTATCTAAATCCACAACTAAAGTTGGAAATTTACAACACCCCTATCTCAACAGCTGATAGAACAACTAAACAGAATATCAGTATCAGGAGTATAAAAAATTAAAACTCTTAACTAAATGAATCTAATAGACTTTTATAGAACACAACAACAGAAGAATATACATTTTTTAAGCACCCATAAAATGTATGCCATGAAAGACCATATACAGGGGCATAGGAATTGAAACCATGGAGAGTATGTTTTCTGATAACAAGGAAATCAAGCTATTAATCAATAATAGAAAGAAAAATTCTCAAAGATTTGAAAACTGAACAACACAATTACAAATGACTTATTGGCCAAAAAAGATTTAAGAGAAATCCAAAAATATATTCAACTGAATGAAAATAAAAAAGCACACCATACCAAAATTTTGAGGACAAAGGTAGGCAGGACTAAGAGGGAAATTTGTAGCAACAAATGTATAGATAGCACTTAGATTAGGACAGAAACAATGCTTCAAATCAATAACTTAGCTTGCTCTTCAAGAATCTAGAAAAAGAAGGCCAATGTAAATCTAAAGTAAACACAAGGAAAGTAATAATAAAGATAAGAGCAGAAAAGCAATGGAATTGAAAACAGAAAAAAAAATGGAGAAAAATCAATGAAACAAAAAGCTGTTTCTTTGATGGATCAATAAGATTGACAAACTTCTGGCAAGACTGACAGGAAAGGAAAAAGATGATTCCAATTGCCAACTTCAGGAGTAAAACAGACACTAAAGACATCAAAAGAATAGTAAGTGAATACTACAAACATCTCTGCATAACTAAATTTGATAACTTAGAAGAAATTTTACCATGCCTTAGAAAAAAACAGAAAACTATTGCAATTTATCCAATAGGAAATAGAAAATTAGAACTGACATTTAAACATTAAGTAAATTGAATTCATAATCTAAAAACTCATCTCTAATCCAGATTAATATCAAAGCCAAATAGTTTCTCTGGAGAAGTCTGCCAAACTTTTAAAGAAAATTTAACACCAATTCTACACAATCTCTTGAAGGGAAGAAAACAGAACCATTCATAATTCATTGTATGAAGTTAATATTATCTTGATATCAAAACCAGACAAAGATAGTACCAAACAAAACAAAAGAAAGCTTCAGACCAATATCCCTCAAGAATGTAGATGCAAAAACCTTCAACAAAATATTAGCCAATAGAATTCATTATACATCATGACCAAGTGGGTTTAAGACTAATTTAACAGTTGAAAATAAATTAATATAACCCATCATATGAACACTCTAAAGAAGAAAGAGCATATGGTCATATATTCTATGAAGAAAAAGATTTTGGAAAAATTCAACATGCATTTATAATTTTTAAAAACCCTCAGAAAAATAAAAATTGATAACTTTCTCTACTCGGTAATTAGAATCTACAAAAATATCACAGCTAAAATTATAAAGAATAAAAGATTGAATGTTTGCAAAATCAGGAACAAGGCAACAATATCTGCCCTTACCACTCTTGTTAAGCATAGTGCTAAAAATTCTAGCCAGTGCAATAAAACAAGAAAAAGAAATAATGGCATGTAGATTGAGGAAAAAATCAATAAACTGTGCTGTGTGCAGTTGACATTATTACTGAAATAGAAAATCCTATGGAACATGCAAAGAAAAAAATCTCCTAAAATTTAAAAGTGAGCACAGCAAGGTCACAAAATAAAAGATAAACATTAAAAAAATCAATTTCATTTCTATATACTAAAAATAAACACTGGAAACAAAAATTTATAATTTTATTTATAATTGCTTAAGAAAATTAAATAGTTCAGTATAATTCTATTAAAACACAGAATTTCCATGCTGAAAATTATAAAATGTTAATAAAAAGTAAAAGAAGACCTACTGAAATATATCCAACTTTCTTATGACAAAAATGCAAAAGTAATTCAATAGAGGAAAAATAGCTTTCTGCAAAATGGTGCTGAAGCAATTGGATATCAATTGGAAAAGCAAATGGACCGACAATAAGCTTTGACCTACACCTTACACTTTATATAGAAATGAACTCAAATGGAATAAAAAGGTTAAATGCAAAATACAAAATTATAAAACTTTTAGGAAAAAAATGTTTTCAGGATATAGGACTAGAGTTTTTAAACTTGAAGCTACAACCATGACTTATAGAAGAAAAGAAAAATAAATTAGACTTTATGATTATTAAAAACATATTCTTTGCATCACATCCTGTTAAAAAGATGAATAAAACAAGCTACAGACTGAGAGAAAATATTTGCTAACCATGTATTAAGCAAAAGGATTAGTATCTAGGATAAGTAAAGAACTCTCAAAATGTGACAGGAAAAAATTAAAAAAAAACAAAAAGAAGAACCTAAAGAATTTAATTATAAAATTGGAAAAGATGTGAATGCATATTTCATTAAAGTGAATATGCAGATAACAAATAAGCATATAAAAATGATAAATAATATTACCAGTCAGGAAAGTGCAAAGTAAAAACACACTGAGATATTACAACACACCTATCAGAATTAATACAATTTTAAAATTACGAAAACACTAAATGCTGGTGAGGATGTGGAGAAACTGAACCATTCATATATTTCTGGTGGGAATATGAAATTGTACAGTCATTCTGGAAAATACCTTCACAGTTTCTAATTTATATATGCAACTATCCTATAGCACAACTATTGCACCTCTAAGCACTTATCCCAGAGAAATGAAAATTGTGTTTACATAGAAACTTGTACACAAATGTTCATAATAGCATTATTCGTAATAGTTTCAAACTGACAAGAACTCAGATGCCCTTCAATGGGTAAATGGTTAAACAAACTGTGTGAAATACTGCTCTGTAATAGCCAAGAGTAAACTGTTAATACATGAAACAACTTGAATTAAACCTTCAGAGAATTATGATGAGTGAAAAAAATCCTAAAAACTTACATAGTATATGATTCCACTAATATAACATTGTTGAAACAACAAAATTATAGAAATGAATAGATTAGTGATATAAAGAACAGTGATTTTAATTTTTTTTTTTTTTGAAAAAGCAAAACTTTCATAGGTGGTTCACAAGATTACTGGTCAGGCATTGAAGTTCGTGTGATGTACTCCAAAAGGGATTAACAGTGTCTAAATCTGGGAGCAGAAATGGGAGAACATACTATGTCACATTTCAAAGGAAGATTGACAGCACTTGAAGACAGAAGGATGTAGGAATTTGCTTTTTTTCTCAAATAACATAAGTTCTGGGTTTTTGCCATTTTTCTATATCTGTTAACTAAATTCAAATCAACTAAATAGAAAAGATATTTGCTCTGAAAACACAGCAAAAGAGCAACTGTCACCATGTTTTTAAAATCTCATTTTTATTTGAAATCTTTCTAAAAGCATTTAATATAACCTAATAGTAAATTGCTGAATTTCTAATCCTGAATTTGACATATGACAGATCAAGAAATTTGTCTTCATAGAAACATACTGAATCAGTGATATCAACTCTAGTTTTCTATAAACCTGAAAAAATATTATTTTTCTTCTCTTGGCATTGATGGAACACTTGATCATGAAAATATACATTCCATGGCCTTAACAATAAACAATATCTTAGCAGTGACTACTGTGTGAACAATTCTTTTCTTTTTAATACTTTCAATTTAGATCCTAAGAAGCTGTCAGGCATTGTTTTTTTTTTTCTTTTTTTTTTCCTCATGCTAGTCTAAGATGTCAGGTATTGATTGATCTAACAAGAACTGAATCTTACAGACATACTCAAAGCAGATTCATTTAAAGAGTTCTTAGACAAGTATCATGTAAAATATAAATTTGGAAGGGAGCAGAACTATTCACGAAAGACAAGCAGCAGTGAAAATGTATTCTGTAATTGGTCCTCAGGAGCTCCATAGCCTTGACAGGTATCACCAAACCTCATTATTGGGGCATTCAATAGCCTTGACAGGTAACAGCAAATCTCATTATTGCAATATGCCAACTACAGAATTTCTTCTTTAAATCCTATCTTAAAAAGCTTTGATATTTAAAGTATAATTCAAAATCCTCAGTTCTTTTATTTGACTCAGCGAATCGCACAAAAATAGTTATCTGAAGTTGTTTGAACAACACATCAAGATTTAATCCAGTGATTATAATTACTGTCTAATCAATAAAATAGTTTCAAAAGTTTATTTTCTGTCCGCTAGATGTATTCATGTGCCATAAACATAGGTAGATCTGAGCTAGAGTACCTTTAATTAAAACATACAACTATGCCAGTCTTTAAAAAAATTAAAAAGAATACCTTCTAAGTACACATTATTACAAGACACAGAGAATTCTTTTAGAAGTATTTTTCATTCCTGGAAATAAACAATCTTTTACAGTAAGAAGGTATAGAAGCTAGCATTGACAAATAATTCTAAAACTATATATAAAATCTATCCTGACCTCTATCCATTTCTGTCCTTCCTCTCCCTCAAGGCAACAGTATTTCATACAAAGCTTAAAATGTCAGGCTTTAAAGTCAAGGAATACATTTGTGCATATATGGTGGATATATAGTGTAATTTAGAAATTGAATACTTTTGAGCTCTGAAAAATATGCCCCAAAGAACTGAATCGTCTATTTATATACAACAGTAGGATGCATCATTGCTCATGAGAACACCTTCAATAGAAGTCAGTCATTCAAACTGAATTAGAGATGACAACTAAGCTATTTGTTTCTACTAGTAAATTCTAAAGTCTGTTTTTATTTCTAAAAAAAATTGTTCAATCAACCTAACTGTATAAAAACCTTTTAAGAAAAAGCCAGTTTATTATGCTACAAAAGGTTAGTAAACAGTCTTTGAGTATGTCTGAATATGTCACTATCCAAATCAAGCTACCACTGGCTTAATATAATTGGGGAAATAATAGTACGTCATTATTGTGTCCAAGGGTAAATAAGACTAAACTTCCATGTATTTGCATTGGGTTACTGTTAAAATGCTATAACTTCATGATTTCAAGAGAAACTTTAAAAAATTATACTTAAAATATTGGAGCACCCATATAACTGCTAAGAAAACCAAAAATCCTTTAATCACAGAGGGCTTTAAAAAATCTGCTCAGTTTTGAGCTGCACAATTTACCAGAAAGTTCAAGAATCTGAAGCAAGTTTAGAGAAGAGCCACAAGGATGACTAAAAGATTGAAAAGTGGTATCTAATAATAAGAGAAACATTTAGACAAAGGGAAACAAGTAAGGACTTAAACTTCAAATTACTCAAGACAGTTGAGCAGCTGTTATCTATTGCCTTCCATCCAAGTCTTCCATTACTCCACCGTGGCTAGGAATAAGAGCAGCAAACCCTTGCTCTGCATTTTCAAAAAAGAGGGTCATCTAAGTGTCTGTACAAATGTCACTGTGAGACTCCTGTCACCTAATTTCCTAAATTTTTCTTCTAAAGGGTTGTTTCCATGGAGCATTGGATTTTAATCCTTTACTCTAGAGCCCCTATAGAGACAAATGCCAAGTACTTGTCATAATGTGAGGACTGTTTGGGACTTCTTCGTTGTCTTACTTAATTGACACACAACAAACTTCAATCATTATTCTAGCTTGAATATCTGTTCAAATGAAAACTCATTGTATCATCATCAACATTTGTGATTTTCATTGCTAACTATATTTGTTCCAATTCCTATTAAGCTGTACATTTTATTTATTTTTAATTGACATTCTGCGGTGCCGTCCAAGGCTCATAATCTTGAGCCCTATCTTCTGATTTCTGAGGGACACCCTGATATTGTGTCTTGCCTAAAGTGTTCTGAGTAAAATTGAAGTATTCAATTAATAAATCAAGTTATAAATTTACTTACAGAATACTAAATCTCTTATACCTAAATTCTAGTATCAAATATCATCTTTTATGAGCTCTCTAGTACGGTTATTCTCTAATTAGTAACAAGTTTATAAAATTTCACAGCATGCACAAATATTACATTTATCACCACCCTCTTCCCTTTCACAAATTGTAGTTTGGCATCTCTTGTATTTGAAAACTTGGTTTGCCCAGACTCTGGAGGATGGAGTTTGGGCCAAAGCTTAAGTACATATCTAAAGACCACATTTTATCTCACACACACACACACATACACACACACACTCTAAATTGCTTGCCAAATTTCATGGCTGTTAGCTTCCCACAATATTCTAAAAAATATCAGACAAACAGGCGTCAGTATGATTAATTCTGATGATTACTTAATTTTTTTTCCTATGTGCAGTGACCTCTGGAAGCTGTGAGGTCACTTGACTATGCATAGTCTCTTCAGTTAACTGAAGTGTTTGTAAATAAATGATATCTTTTCTCCATTAACATGTCTCCATCTTGACCTACAAGAGTACATTGTATGGGTCATCTCAGATGACTAACTTGCCTTTTTCTTTAACCCATTTCAGAAGAGAAAAAAGCTCAGGGAAACAGAAATATTTAAAAATACATACATATTCAGGCACTACTGAAGAAAGTGAGTTTCTCTGAATTTAAGCCAAATTTTCCTATGAGTTTCTGTTTTTTGTCCTGAATATCAAAGTCCAACAAATAACAATCACAAACATTTGAATTTTGACTTACAGATTAAAATATAGTTTTATTTTTATCATTTCACTTTCCTGTCACAAAAATCTTATAGTCTAGATATTACTGTTCTCATATTACAAATGAGGAAACTGAGACTCAGAGGGGTAAAGTTAATTGTTTAAGTCTCACAGATAGAAAATGCTTAGCTACATCTCTGTCTCTTGATCTTGGCTCTTGGCCGCCATCACTGTGAATGTGCACATAAATGCATGCAACATGAATCTACATACAACTAGAGATGATGAGATAACTTTTAAATGGTAACAAGAAACTCCAAAAGCACAAGAAACAAGAGCAAAATAGTCAAATGGAATTGCAGCAGATTAAAAAGCTTCTGCACAGCTAAGAAAACAATGAACAGAGTGAAGAGACCTACAAAAGGGGGAAGAAAATATCTGCAAAACATATATCTGATATGGGTTAATGTCCAAATTATGAAGGGAACTCAAACAATGAAATAGCAAGAAAACAAATACAATCCAAAACTGGGCAAAAATTTGAATGAACGTTTCTCAAAAGAAGAATCCAAAAGACCAAGAGGTATATGAAAGGGTCCTCAAAATCATTAACCATCAAGGAAATGCAAATTAAAACCACAATAAGATATCATTTTACACCTGTGAGGGTGGCTTTTATTACAAGTAAAAAGATAAGTGTTGATAAGTATGTGATGAAAAGGGAATCCTTGCAGTGCTGGTGGGAAAATAAATTAGTACAGCCATTATGAAAAGCAATACGGCAGTTCCTCAGAAAATTAACAATAGAGCTACTGCAATCCCACTTTTGGACATATATTCTAAGTAAGTAAAATCAGTATGTCAAAAAGATATTTTCACTTCCATATTCATTGCAACATTATTCACAATGGCCAAGATATGGAAACAACCTGAGTGTCCATCAATAGATGAATGTCTAAATAAACTGTGGTATATATGCAGGATGGAATAATATTTAACCTTAAAAAGGAGGAAATACTGTTATTTGTGACAATGTGGATGAACTTGGAGGGCATTATGAAATAAGTGAAATAAGTCAGGCACAGAAAGACAAATACTATATAATCTCACATAGGTGTAGAATCTAAAAATACTAAACTCATAGAAGCAGAGTAGAATGATGGTTACTAGGGGTTGGGAGTTGGGAAGTGAGATGAAGAATTGAAAGATGTTGGTTAAAGGGTACAAGTTGTATTCAATTACACAGAAAGAATAAGTTCTGGAGATCTATTATACTGCATGGTAACTATAATAATAATATATAGTTACTTAAAATTTATTAAGAGCAGAGTTTAAATGTTCTCAGCACAATAAAACATGTATGTGAGGTGATGGATATGTTACCTTGTTCTCATTAGCTTGATTTAATCATTCTACTATGTATACACATACTGAAACATCACATTGTACACCATAAATATATACATTTTCTTATTTGTCAATTAGTTAATTATTTCAAATATGACAAGATTTCTCCAAATTCCAATTTGGTTAAAGATCCCTTCTCTTTTTAATAACATTGTACTCGCAGAAGTCTGTGTTTGTATATTTCAAAATAAAATAGTATCTATAGAATTAGAGAGTTCCATCTATAAACTAGATCAGCTACCAGAAAAGTATCCTTGTTATTTATCACCTCTGTAAAGAAAGAAATAATGCTTATATAACTAGAGTTCCATCTACAAATTATATCAACTAGTAAAAAGTCATCTTTTATCCATCATCTCTAAAAAAAGGGAAATGTGGATTAGCTTATACAATATTTATAATTTTATAAATAATTTACTTTTACTTTCTTTTATAATTGAAAACTTAATTAGGATGCAGTTTTATCTATAATTTAATATTAATATTTTACTTAAATATATGTTCAATTTTATATTAAGTTAAATAACATTAGTTGCTATAGTAGTTTATTTCTTGGTTATATCACAGTCTGATCTGAGTGTTCCTGGTAGGCCGCTTTTCTTCACAGGGTGATTCTAAGACTTGCATGACTTCCATTTCAGGGCTCTTCCCTCACCTGCGGTCTCATTTTACTCTATGTTGAGAGGAGAAGAAAGCTTAGAGAAAATACACCATTGACCATGCTGCTGCTTGTGGCACCAATGGAGAGATTTACTCCCAGGCCTCAACTAAATGGAAAGAGAACTGCAATTCCCAACTCAGCAGCTGTTCCCAACTAAACTTTACACTATGGCAGTCAGTCTTGAATTTGGGTAGCTAGCTGGCATCTCTATATAACTACGAAAAGATATGCAATCCGCCAACCTTTGTCCTATCATGTGCAATGAATCACTTTTTCTCAATTTATGTTGTATATGTAGTCTGAAGGCCAGGTAAACACACTTCATTTGGTATGTGAATCCAATTTGAATTTCATTGGTTTTTGTGAGTGCAAAAAATGAGAAAATCACTTGTTCTCTCTCAGAATCAATTTTCTTTCCATAAAATGGGATTTTGGAGTTCAACATTTATCAAACCATCCCTGACCTGTGGTGAATGAATTTTATAAAGCAAAGAAAAATAAACTGTAATAACAAAATTCTGGATATTTGTTCATTACAAAGTTCTTTGTGTCTAGTATATCCTTGTTTACTCTGCATGCTTTGTACGATCATCTAGTGAAGAAGATGAGACCTAGAGTCACTTTTTCCATCTGTGACCTTGAAAAAAAAATGAAATAGTGTTCTTTCATTAAATGGGGCCAATAAAACCTATAACATGGCGTTTGCAAGAATTAATGTAACATTAAATGGCATTTATTAATATAAAAATGTATGTGAATTTTTTAAACTGTGTAGTTCCTTATAAATTTTATTATCATCATTATAACTCTTATTACAGAAAACATACAAAAATCTCCTAGCTTTAACATCTTTCAGAGAGAACGCCTCTCTTAAGATGATTGTATGTCAGACATCCTTTAAGGAGTGGATATATGTTGACAAGTGTAAAATTTCTATAAACTGGGAAGAACAGGAAAGTATGGAAGCATTAGCCACAGGTCCAGAAGCTCCAACACTCTTGTACCTGCGACTAAAAAGCACATATTATAAGGAAAGAAAAAGGCAAGAGGAGATGGATTTGTAGTTTTGCTATCAAACCTAAGTAATATATTTACATATGTCTGCATGTATTTTTTATTTTAAAATATTTTGTAGACGTTTAATTCACAACATGCTAGTTCTCATTTAGAAATCAAGTCTATGTCTTTGACCTCTAGCATTTTAGCAAACATTTTTACTACAATCTCTCCCTACTCAAATAGTTTCTGGTAGTCAAATAGCTTATCGTGTAGGCGATAAGCACCAGGAAAGAGAAATTCTCAGTATAACTATTAGCTTGTCTACCTGGCACAGATTCAGAGAGACACCAATAGGTTTTCTGAGTAAGTGGTTTATGTTATGGAGTCTTGGATCACCCACACAAAACATTTGTCTGACTGCTAGACCATGTGCAATGCTTATGTATGAGCACTCACAGAGACACAGTTAACATCTTATACAATGTGTAATGGGAGATAGGTCTAGTCTTTTTTTAATGGTAGTGTGCTATAGATTGTTATTTCACTGAGACATAAATGCTTATGTAATTCAATAACCCTTCTATATAAATTTATATTTTAATTGGTCACTGAGAAGAAAGTAGAAATATTTTAAATTTCTGTTCTAATCTTGAGTCTTAAAATCTGTCAGTAAATAACCTGTTTTGCATAGGAAATGATACTGTAATCCAAAGGCCTATGCATTGTAACCCAGGGGCCTAGGAGAACAACGAGGACCCCATAAATTGAAAAATGCATTTAAGATTTATGGTTGGAATCAATCAAATCAATGCTTTGTTATTTCCCCCAAATCTGATGCCTTATCTACCGCATGTGACTAATGACAATCCAAAAGGAAAAATGAAAACAATTGGTCTTAATAGCATAATTGAATACTGCTCTGTCTGAATTTCAAATTTCTTGATTACTTGAATATGTAGTTTACCGTAAATATCACTGTGTGACTTATAAGAATGAGAATTTTTGGATAATGCTTTTTTTAAAGATAAAATTTTTCAGATTTTCTTAAGACACTGTGATACAGTTAGAAAAGACTTGAATGTGGATTCAGAAGCCATGAATGTTTCATATCTGACCCTTACTCCCCTTTTTCTTAGAGAAATCTCTTAGTCTCTCTTAGCCCAACTGATTCATAGAAATAATATTTTTTCCTCATGGAGCTGTTGTACAGATAAAATAGAATAATGTTTGTGATGTTTAGTTTCTGGTAGGTATTAGGTAGTGCTGTGAGGTATCTCAATGTGAGTCTGAGAGCACATTAGACATTTTGAGGCATGTTTAGGAAACTGGCAAGACTCTAGAAGTCTATTTGCCATGGGATTGGGTGGCCCCCAGGAAATACTTTTTCTGACGGAAAAGGCAGCCTGGAATAATGATCTTAACAGAAAGCCTTGGTTATTGAAGGTGAGGGGAGATCTGAGTCAACATGGCATCCCTTCCATGGATTTATCTGTTATTCCAGCCTTGCTGGACTCTTAGGTGGGACACGTGGAGAATGAAGAACAAATCAGAAGAGAACCTTTACTAACATCTTAGCCAAGAGTTTAGAAGAGGAACAGCACTTCTTTGATCACCTGAAAGAAGCCTTTCCCATTTGAAGTAGAAACTGAGGAGTTTTAACACATCAAGGCCTTCAGTACCCCAGCTGTCATGAGGTTGGAGGGGTCTGGTAGACATTGAGGCAACCAGCAGATGCCAAAGCAGGACTGGGAAGCCCACCTCATCATCAGTCTGTGGGGGGCAATCTGGGGGAGGGAGTTCCCAGGAGAACCAAAGCGACTCTATCCAGAGAGCTGAGATCTTCTATCAGCAAGCAGGGATGGGGTCAAGGAAATTATTACCATTTATATGACTGCATCTGTCATTATGTGCCGATGACACACGAGGAAAAACTGAAAATACAAAAACATATTCTTATGTCATATCATCAGTCCATTTTTAATTGCTTTTTAAAAATTCATGTTTTGTACTCTCAGAGGCTAAAAATTTCTGTGAAATAGGATGTGAAAATTTTCAAACGATGTTGCCACATCGTTTTTTTTTCTTTTCTCAAACATAAAAAAGGATGTGAAAAGTCTGGTCAACACTCATGTTGGACATAAAATGAGAATTCTTTTTAAAGCCAGAAATGCCTATTCATTTCATTCACACATTCACTAAGCTACTAAATCTGATACTGGGTCTGTGAGATACTAAACAATTATGGTTTTAATAAAGAAAAAAATTGAATGAACACACACATTATATACATGGATTGCTGAAGAAATATTGAAGCAATTTGAGAAACAAGTTTTTGAATGTTTATTTTCTGGTTTTGTTTTTCTCTTTCCTGGCAGTGTAGTATAAAGGAAAAATCACAAGCCTTTCAAATCTAACAATTCCTGATCCTTCCGCTTCACTGGTCATGATCCTTAGAAAACTGTTTGACCTCATCTGTAAAATGTTATAGAACAAAATTAGATAATCTGCATGTGGCACCTAGCTCAGTGCCCGTTACATTCAGCAGAAAATGCTGTTTTCCCACCTTCTCAATTCCCTGCCCCCATTTTCTTTCTAAACATACCTTTCCATTCCAAGGATCCACAAACAAAGCAGCAAAATGGTTAAGAAATAGCAAAATGGTGAAGAAATGGGTATGTCTCCTGTTTCTGGCAAGTTATGCTACATTCTCAAGGCCTCTGTTTTCTCATCTATAAAATGGGGATGACTGCACTTTCCACATAGATTTTTCTGAGAGGTAAAATGGGTTAAGTCATGTGAAGTTCTGAGAAGTGTGACGGCTTTGTCTTAAGGCCACTAGCATGTAAGTTCTATGGGAACTTTTTTGTCATTCTTATCATTAGGACACAGAAGAGTACCTGGAACAAGTAGGTACAAAATAAATATTTGTAATCAACCAATAAATGCTGTGAAGTGCTTGCTTCTCTTTGTCTAATACAAACTATCCCTTTGCAGACTGTGGGACCTGTGTGGGTGTGTGCAGGGCAGAGGTTTAAAGACTGCACCTACATGGAAATAAGGAAGCCTCCCCGTGACTTCCCATGACTCAAACTGTGTTTTCTGTAACCCACTATCACATCCCTCCATAGTAGATACGCCTGCCCTGTCTTGCACAGGCACCGATCTGAATCCAATGTCTGAACACCGATCTCTGTGCCAGTGTGCCTCCATGCTGCCTTCTGCCCAGGCCGACTGAGGGTGAAGTGCTGAAGAGCACTTTAGTGGCTGTGGTATATTGTGTCATGTAATAAAAGATCTATGAAGAGAATCACTTTCCACAATATCCTGTGAATACATAACTTTATTCTAACGAGCTCTGTTTTACATTCAAACTTTCAGTATTTTCTAGTCTCCTAACAGTAATGTTATAAATTCCAGAATTATACAAGGAATGTTATGAAATTCCTTTGGTCTGGACCATTGTTTAAGAATACCTGAACAAGTACCTAAGTAGATTAAGCGCTACCAGAGTGTGGTATGTGTCTTGATGATTCTCTTTGATGACTGCTAGCATGATAGCAGATGGTGCTTACTATAGATAATGTAGGTTATACACTAGGCAATCCAGGCTCAGTATCATTAAGCTGCTTTAAAAGCAAATTATAAATTCCACATAGTATTATTATGTGGCTCTGAACTTTATTTTATGAAACTCTGTGAGATTCCATATGCCCTGAGTTGTTGTATTATTATTTTTCTAATATGCTTTTAACCGCAGTCTCTTAGTACAAGTTGAGTATCTCTGATCTGAAAATCCGAAATCTGAAATGCTCCAAAATCTGAAACTCTTCGAGTGTCAACATGATGTTCAAAGGAAATGTCCACTGGAACATTTCGGATTTCAAATTTCTGGATAAGGAATGCTCAACTGGTAAGCACAATGTAAATATCCCCCCAATTTCTTTCTAATATGAAACACTTTGGATAAGGGATATTCAACCTGTACTTAATTGCAAGCAAACTAAACTATATTAAAATGGTCCTCACTAATCCTCAACATGCCGTGCTTTAAGAAAACCGAAAACGCAATAAAATTTTCTTTAAAATGACCTCATATGGAATTTATCTCTACGGAAATAAAAGCAAGCTTATCTTAAAAAAAAAAAGAAGGCTAATAGGATGATGAGGGTGGATAGGAAGGTCATGTGATGTCTAGACTAAGGCAAATGAAGGAAACCCACCCCTTTCAGCCTCTGTGTCCTGCTTTGTTTTCTACTCTTTCTTTGTGATGAGCCAGCAAAATGTTTATGACGAGAATCACTGGAAGTGTCAGACAGGCAAATGCTGAGCAAAAATAGCCAGATCAGCAGCCAGGAGGATCCCATGCCCAACACTGTCAAGGGACTTGGAGTTCCGTATTTAACACACCATCCCACCTCTCCCTCAAGTCAAACATGGGAAGACAATTACTTGGTGAAGTATTTGAGAGTTTTATTTTTTAGAAAATTGAATTCATTGCTTTCATTGCTTTGATCCCTTCTATACCACTATATGCCTAGTGAAGACTTCTCAAGACAATCATTTTCTTCTTGAAGATGACCAAACGAGAGCTTTTACGGTTCCTCATCTTAGCAATCAAAGAAGACTAGTATGATTCAAGCACAAATCACACTCTATTCCTGTAATAAATATGTCTAATTGTATATGCTTAAGTAGAAGGGAAAATGCAGGAAACAATCTTATTTGTGATTATCTGTGTGTGTACATATGTACATGTATGTTAAAATTCCAGAATCTAAAATTTTTTGGGTAATTTTCAGGATTGCAGGCAAAATCACCCTTAATTTGATAATTAGTGATTATGACAGTCTTAAAAACACTCCAAAACCTTTAACCTATTCCCTTCTCCCAAAGTAATCTTAGAACTATGAACTGAAGCTTTCATTTAATTTGTTAAGAAAATACAGACTCTAGTTTGTACATGCTGAAGGATACATGAACAGAAGCATTTCTTCCCCAAACTGAGAGTCTTGGGATTTATAACTCTGATCTGTCAGATATCATCAAAAGGTCTATTGTGAGGTTTATTGTTATAAACACACACACACACACACACACACACACACACACACACACACAAGTCAAGTCAGCTGGGGAATAACATAACATATGAATAAATAATGGTGATGTGTGGGCTTGATTGGACCAATTATAAGAAATAATCACATTGCTTTTATTTAAGGGATCAAATGATGGTTGAAGTAATCCTAAGAATAAGTACGTTTAACAGTTTTAAAATGATCAATCCAGTAGGTGCAGCTCAGTAACAATACCCTGCGGATTCCATAGCTCAGCATATCTTGGGGAGCTCTGAAGCAGTGATTCTTTACTCCTCGTGGGCATCAGATCAGGCCTGAGGTTCTTACCAAAGCCCTAAACATTCTCATCCAAAAATGTAGAAACACATACAAAATTTTGCATACAAACCCTTTGGTCTGACCACTGTTTAAAAATACCAGAACAAGTACCTCAGGAAGTCTTTTCCCCTGAGGGGTCTTACACAGTCATCATCTGGACTATTCTTATGTTTATAAGGTGGCATCAATGAATGTACTTCACATGCTTGATAAAAATACAGAAATAAAATCCATATGTATACACATTATTAAGTGTATTGACAACCATCTATATTACAGTGTATGTTTTACATTCAACTGTGAGATTTTTAATCAATTTTCCATAATTGAAAATCTAATATTTTCTTTCCAAATATTGGATTTATATTTTTAAAATACCGTTTGTTTCTTTTTTCTCCCAGATCCCCATCTTCAGAAACCAAGTATACTACTTAATGACTGAATACTTTATCTAAAAAACCACTGATTCACTGACTTACTGTGGTAATAAAACTTACTTCCATAATAGCATATAGCTCAGAAGAGTATGCAAAATATTGATCAATTTTTTAAAATGTGGAAGTGATATTTATAAAAAAAGACTGTGATACATAAAAAGGAGGAAATCCGGACAAACAGAATATTGGCACAAATGCACAAATGTACAGTCACACACACTTAGTTCTACATTGCCTGGCTGGTGGCTAGCATTAATCCAAAATCTGAAATCCGTGCAGAATTCTACTGTGTGCCAAGAAGGCTCATTTTATAGCTAAAATGTTAACTGGCAAAGCATTGCTTAGAGCAGATAGGGCATGAGAAAACTCATGGACAAACAGGTCACGGCATCGTAAGAAGAAGTATTTAATAAAAAATATTAAGCATTTGCTAGTATATTTACATGATTCTCACCTTACTCTCTACACAGAAGTTTTAATGATCTGGTTGCCAGTTTTAAGGACTCAACCAGTGCCTGGGAACTTGAGATGATTCCTAAGAGCCTGACTACCTGGCAGTACTACCTTGCCAGCAAATAGCCTCTCTAATAAAGCTGACCTCCTAAAGAAGATTCTAGACCCAGTGCTAGGATCATGCATGGGGATGACTCAGCTTGTTTCTCCTTTATCCACAGCAGCCATCCTTTTCTTAGTTTCTGGAGAACTCTCTAAGGCACACAATAAAATATTCAGCTATGCTCAGATATTTCTGTCACTCTTCAATGTTTTTTAACATGTCTACTATAAAATCCTAGTCCTGTAAGATTCCCCACAGAAGGGAGCAGGGGAAGGGCAATTTCCTCTTGGATAAATATCTTTAAAAAACATCGCATAAAATGTTCCCTCAAGTGAAATTTTATAATACAAATTAGTACATGAAAAATCTGATACTTTGAGTCTTCACAAAATTATTTTTTCAATTAAACTTTCGTTTGGTTATTAACCAAAAACCTGTTAATATCCTTGGGATTAATATCTTGCATACACTTTGGAAAATATTTTATCATATCCTAGCGCTCATCTGCACATTTTTTTTGCTTCTACTCCTAGACACCCTTCCAACCAGAACAGAAGTTCCATTCTCCTTGCCTTCCTTCCTATCCTCCTTTCTTTTCTAGAAACTATTCTCTCCTTCCCTTCTCCAGAGTCTTATCAGATATGACCTAATCTGAATTTTTCTTGGAAACTTTTACCACAAATGCTTATTTTTTTCCGAAGTTTAGAAATAGGTTGGTGATTCAAGGTCCCATATTTTGTGGTTGCAATGATCCCTCTTGATAGATTACAGCAAAATACATAAGGTACTTTAATGTAATTTAGCTGCCAACTGAATCAATATTGTTCTCCTTAACTTCCATTGGATCTAAATTTGGAAGAGTAAAGATTAGTAAGCCATTTTATCATAATATGTGCTTACTAAACTTGTGACTGCATAATCGTATCCAGTTGTAACAAAACTACCTTTAAAAATGGAAGGGTTTTCATGATTTGCATTGGCTTTTCAACACCCCACTGAATACGATCATTCATTTTTTCATAAGCTCTTTAAAAGTTATTAACATCCATCTGAAAAGTAAAAATTTTTATCTCATTTCTAATATCTGGGGGTCTGGAATCCAACCCCTAGATGTGAGTCAATGCTCACCTTTTATTCTGTGACCTTTGCAACTTTAACCTTTATGCCCTTGGTTTTCCAATAGGAAAAATAGCAATAACACAAATACAAACCTCCACAAGACTACTAAGTGAATTACAGAAAATAAACTCAAAGGGCTTGGAATACTATCCAGAGAATGGTAAGTGCTTAATAAATGTTAGCTATTGTTACTATGATGAAAGTGGTATAGATAAAATAAAACTCACTCCAACATCCTCCTGCAAATGCCTTCTCTCTCCTCATTAGAACTTGAATGGCCAGAAGTAGCAAGAAGTGCATTCAGAAATGGAGGAAAGCAAAAAGTTTGTCCCAGCACACAGACAAAGACAATCTACTTGCACAAGTCATTTGAATTGGCCATAATAGCAAATGTCAATAAATGCAAATACACAAATACACATGTATGGAGAGGCAGGTAGTTAATAGTTTCTATGAAAACCGAGTAACTTGTCCACGACATCCATATCAGTAAGCGTGCACTGAGCAAATAACAGGGAGGAAAACTCACTAGAGAATTTAATTCTCTCACAGCTTGCTCTTTGATAAAATGTTACCTTCTCACTAAGACCTTCCCCGATGACTCTATGTACAACTCCAATGCCTCTTACACTTCCACATCTTCTTATATTTTTCATTAATCACTTTTAAAACTACATATATACATATATATTTATTATTTGTTCTGTTTAATGTCTAGCTCCCCCTACTTGAATATAAGCTTCATTGCATAGAGATTTTTTTTTTTATTTTTTGAAGCTATACTCCCAGCACTTAGAACAGTTCTTGGTTCATAGCAAGCTCTCAATAAATATTTGATGAATGAATGAGCAGTAAGTCCAGAAGGAGGCTTAATTAAGTCAGTAGCTAAAGAACATCATCAGAGTAGATCCCTTCCATCTCTGCTCTGCCATTCTTGGTGCTGGCTTCATCTTAATGTAAGACCTTGTGGTCACGTGATAGCTGCAGCAGTTCTAGGCATCATATCCTAAGAAAACAATGGCCAGAAAAAGAGAGCCAGAAAGCCCCTTTTAAAAGCAAGATGACACTCACAGAAGCTCTTAATAACTTGACCCCAATTTGATCACTTAAATGAATTAGTGTTAGGAGAAAGGAAGTTCTTTAAATATTAGACAAATCAAAATTTCCTGTTAAAATAAAGAAAAGAGTCCAGCTCCTGAAGAAGTAAATACTTGAATGAGTTTGGTGCTCCATGAGCAAAGAGGAAAGCCTGGATGAACGGGCAGAGTGAGTAAATAATTGTGTCTGCTACATCCTCAGATCGCATTTCTGTGTACTACTGAAGTGAGCTGCAGTAGGCCAAAAGCTTTTAAAACAATTTCAAGTAATATTGTCCTTCAAAATAAACCAAAAGAGGTAAAGCAGAGTTACATTCAGGAGGAGTAATCGGACTACTTGACATGTGAGCTGACTTAGGTACCATTCAAATGAAGGCCAGCAAAGTGAGTTTTTATGAATATTTGTGTGTCCCACCCTCCGGATGCTGACTCTGCTTTCAGAAAGGGTGAGGGACAGTGACCTAAATAAATCCATCTGTGAACTAATCTGTTCCAGGAATGTCCCCTTAAATTTCAAAATGTATTTGATACATTCATGTTATAAAGATTAGTTGCTATATCTTGAATATAAACAGCCCTATTTTTGTTGGCTTTTCAAGTGACTGAGACAAAAAATTTAAAACGGGTATTTCTACAGATGTGAGATGTGATGTGTTGAAAAAATAAGCCAGAAGATTACCTAGCTGAATCTAAACCATTTTAGCTTAGCTTCAGCTAGGTAATCTCTGGCTTTTTTTTGGAGTTGTATAAGAAAAATGAAAAGAATGAGGTTTATGAAATGTCTTCTATAAAATAAAACAGAATGATTGAGCATTTGCTCAAATATGCAAGTAAAACATTGAATTGGGGTTTTAATGGTTGAACTTTATGGTTTCTTTAAAAATATTAACTTTCAATAATACAGCTTAATTATGAAACTTTCGCTTTTTAAGCAATGATTATGTTTTCTTAACCTCCATCTGCTCTTTGATTTCATGTATTTTACCTTACTATTGTCATCTGCAAAAGAAGAAAATTAGCTGCCACAGTGATAAAAGCAAAATTACTTTAGTTTACTATACTTCTGATTCAACTCCCATATCGACTAGTATGAAATTGATGAATGACAAAGAGTCATTTTACATCTACCTTTAAGGAAATATTGAGTGCTCTCCCAGACACGTGCAGCCTTTTAATGCACCTGACCAGAGTCTGTGAGTAACAGATTTTGCATAGGAACGAACACATACCCTGATTATAAGAATAACTCAGTATTAATTACATTTGATGCATTTAATTGTCAAGATACAATTAGGCCTTTCCTAATGACTATTTACAAGTACTTTAACACTCCTCCCCACCCTCTAGAATGCTCTGACTACCTTGTTTGTTTACCTTTTCCCATTGCACCTATCACCTTCTCACATACTATACAATTTACTAATTTATCCTATTTTTTTAGACGCTAAAGTTGAAATTAGATAGGTGCTTTATCTGTGTTAGCTACAGAGGTGCATGGTGCATGCCTGTAATCCCAGCACTTTGGGAGGCTGAGACAGGCAAATTGCCTGAGGTCATGAGTTCGAGACCAGCCTGGCCAACATGGTGAAACTCCGATTCTATTAATAATACAAAAATTAGTTGGGCGTTTTGGCACATGCATATAGTCCCAGCTACTTGGGAGAACTGCTTAAACCTGGGAGGTAGAGGTTGCGGTGAGCTGAGGTCACAACAGTGCACTCCAGCCTGGGTGAGCAAGACTGTCTCAAAAAAAAGAATAAAGAAAGCTATAAAGGTGACACATATTTAGTAAACAAAATAATCAAGCAGCAGAAAAAAAATACCTCTAATATATGAAGTTGGCCAAAATTTTTGCAACATAAAGACAACAACGCTTATGATTTAGGTTATCAGCATTATGATTTATGTGATAGACTTAATAAACAAATCAGATAGTAGCAAGTTTCTTGATTCTACATTACATGTCCTGAGAGTTCCTGCTTGAAACAGAGTACTTCTGTTCATTGACCTACATAATGAGGAAATTAAAAAGATCAAGGCGAATGGTCAGATCTGCAGAGGGTCAAGGTTTGAAGACCTCTTCAGGCAATAAAAAGGTGATAGGCATGGTTTTAAAGACATGCTGCTAATACATGCTCCCTGGAGGAGAGCACTCCAGCCCACCATCAAGTAAAAAGCTGCCTCTGTGTGGGAAATGGTCAGTCTCTCCAAAAACAGCATGCCTCTTTTGTGGCTACAAAAATTGCTCATTTCATTCAAGTTCATGCTCAACATAATAAATGACAGAAAAAATATGAACATTCTACATATGCTATAGAATGACTTGCTCTATTAAAGAAGATGACACAGTCAAAAGCTTGAGTTGGGAGAGATTGTAAGATCATATTTCATATGAAGAAAAGTTATCACAGCAAGAAATGAACACATTATGAGAATCTTACTTAAAACTCTACTTATCATTTGACTGAGAGCTCAAAGAGAAAATCTGAGGATGCCTCATTATTGGATGGCTTAAGTATAACTCATTGAGTGTATTAAATGCTGGGACATCCTTAGTGCCATAAGGTATGGACTTCACTGTGGGTGCCAAGATTACGGTGTCAGATTCAGCATAACTTGAAGCTCATAGCCCATTCACACTTACCCTTTTGATCCTATGTTTCCATAAATGTAATAGAATTAACTAGTTGTTCCCTTTTGTTTTTAGTCATTCTATATAAGAAACCACCTAACTTGGATCCATTTCTTCAAGTACTTACTTACAAACAGAATACTAGTAAATTTTATCTAAGTAAATATTGCCCTTGTTCCTATAGCAAATCATCGAAGATTGTAATTTCTCAGAGTATTCATTTTCAGATTTATGAAGAAACTCTATAATGAAGAAGGTAAAAAACAGAAAGGGGAAGTAATTGAAATCAACTATGTGTTCTGTGTGGGGTTTTTTTTCTTTTCTTTTTTTTTTTTTTATGGAGTCTTGCTCTGTTGCCCAGGCTGGAGTGCAGTGACACAATCTTGGCTCACTGCAACCTTCGCTTCCTGAGTTCAAGCGATTCTCTTGCCTCAGCCTCCCAAGTAGCTGGGACTACAGGCGCATACCACCACATCTAATTTTCATATTTTTAGTAGAGATGGGGTTTCATCATGTTGGCCAGGCTGGTCTCAAACTCCTAGCCTCAGGTGATCCCAAAGTACATGGTATTTAGATGGCATTTTACTTGTGTTCTTGTGTCCTAAAATACCTTTTCCTTTTTTTCTTTCCTTTTTTTTTTAGATGGAGTCTCAGTCCATCGCTCAGGCTAGACTGCAGTGGCACGATCTCAGCTCACTGCAACCTCCGCCTCCTGGGTTAAAGCAATCCTCCTGCCTCAGCCTCTCAAGTAGTTGGGACTACAGGTGCATGCCACCATGCCCAGCTAATTTTTGCATTTTTAGTACAGATGGGGTTTCACCATGTTGGCCAGGCTGGTCTTGAACTCCTGACCTCAGGTGATCCGGCTGCCTTGACCTCTCAAAGTGCTGGGATTACAGGCATGAGCCACCGTGCCCAGCTGTATTCTACAATACTTTGTCTTTTGGTGACTTTATTTTGTACTTGAATACAAAAGGGTCCATATGTGTAGGAAGCCAACAGTCAAGCAAGTTTGCTAACGCCTAGTCAAACTATATTCAGTCAACTAATATAAAATAGAATGCTTCAGTGGCAATCAAATTAAGAGTTATTCTTTCTGTCAGCCCACCATATGGGATTAGGAATTTTGGTCCCCCACATCATAAAATATAAGCATATAATCTCACTCTCAGTAAGTAGTAATCCTTAAAAGCATCATTGGCAACAATAAATAAAATGGAGGAAAATCAGACATACATATTGTGAAGTTAAACCAACCGAAAAAAAATATCATTTATGATCAGCTGTAAAATAATTTCTCCATATAAAGTAACCCTCTGTGTGAAAATACAATAAGTCTTTAAAACTAAAATTGTAGCAACAGAAGATACTAAGGTCTCCGTCACTGGAGATGTTCAAGAATAGGCTTTGTGACAATTCAGCAAGTATAGAAACAGATTCGAATACATTTAATACTGGGTATCAGGAATAAACAAGCTTTAAATTATCTATTTCTTGAGAGACTACAATTTAATGACTATTAAAATTATCAATAATCTCTAATAATTGACATCTAAATTTGAATAGGCTATTTTTCCTCAAATAAATCCATAAAAGAGCAAAATTGGAGCAACTAAATACACAATGTTCTGTCCCATGAAAAATAAATATGTGTACTTTTTTCTTTGATGATCGTTTCACTTCCCCTAATCCAGCTTCTGTTTCTGAATTTCCTCTTTGACTTTTTGGTCACAGAGTCAGTTGATGACTCATCTCCTCATTTCTTCTTGGAAAAAAAAAAGTGGTTAATCATTGTGTGGCTTATATCATAATTTTTTTGTCTATTTTCTATGTGTCTTTTTACCTTAAATATATTGAGCTTTCCCTCAATTAAAAAAATTATTTTTACCTATTCAAAAAAGACAAGGTCTGTTGTTTTCCAAAACCATCCCTTATAATCTCTGTACTTTTTGTCATGATTTGTTTAAGAGATTCTGAACCTTGATCCTCGCATCTTTTTATAATATAGTATTTCAAAGAGTTATAGAATATTAGAATTACAAATTAGAATTTAGCCCAAATGCTACATTTAACACATGAAGAACTAAAGACTTGGAAAAGTTAAATAGCTTAGTTAAGCAAACATCTAGCAAAAGAAGAATGAGAATTCATACTTCTTCGCCTTAATTCTAATATTCTTTCCAAGGCACAATATTGCTCTTCATGGTGTGACACCCTATCATCAAAATTGAAAGAGCTAGAGGAGCGAGATCAAAAAAGCTCAAAAGCTAGCAGAAGACAAGAAATAACTAAGATCAGAGAAGAACTGAAGGAGATAGAGACACAAAAACCCTTCAAAAAAGTAATAAATCCCTGAGCTGGTTTTTTGAAAAGATCAACAAAATAGACAGCTAGCTAGATTAATAAAAAAGAAAACAGAGAAGAATCAAATAGATGCAATAAAAAACAATAAATGGGATATCACCGCTGATTCCACAGAAATATAAACTACCATCAGAGATTACTACAAACAACTGTATGCACATAAACAAGTACATGTGGAAGAAATGGATAAATCCTGGACACTTGTACCCTCCCAAGCCTAAACCAGGAAGAAGTCTAAACCTGCATAGACCAATAACAAGGGATGAAGTTGAGGCAGCAATTAATAGCCTACCAACCAAAAAAAGTCCAGGTCCAGATGGGTTCACAAAGGAATTCTACCAGAGGTACAAAGAGGAGCTGGTACCACTCCTTCTGAAACTATTTCAAACAATCCAAAAAGGGAATCCTTCCCAAATCATTTTATAAGACCAAAATCATCCTGATCCCAAACCTGGCAGACACTCAGCAAGAAAAGAAAACTTCAGGCCAATATCCATGATGAACATAGATGCAAAAATCTTCAACAAAATCCTGGCAAAGTGACTGCAACAGCACATCAAAAAGCTTACCCATCATGATCAAGTAGGCTTCATCCATGGGATGCAAGGCTATAAACATAATCCACCCACCACATAAACAGAACCAAAGACAAAAACCACATGATTATCCCAATAGATGTAGAGAAGTCCTGTGACAAAATTTAACAGCCCTTTATGCTAAAAACTCTCAAGAAACTAGGTATCGATGGAACATATCTCAAAATAATAAAAGCTATTTACGACAAACCCACAGCCAATATACTGAATGGGCAAAAACTGGAAGCATTCCCTTTGAAATCTGGCACTAGACAAGGATGCCCTCTCTCACCATTCCTGTTCAACATATATTGGAAGTTCTAGCCAGAGCAATCAGGCAAGAAAAAGAAACAAAGGGTATTCAATTAGGAAAAGAGGAAATCAAATTGTCTCTATTTGCAGACAACATGATTGTATATTTAGAAGACCCCATCGTTTCAGCCCAAAGTCTCCTGAAACCGATAAGCAACTTCAGCAAAGTCTCAGGATACAAAATCAATGTGCAGAAATCACAAGCATTCCTATACACCAATAACGGACTTAAAGAGAGCCAAATCAAGAAGGAACTGCCATTCATAATTGCTACAAAGAGAATAAAATACCTAGGAATACAACTAACAAAGGATGTAAAGGACCTCTTCAAGGAGAACTACAAACCACTGCTCAAGGACGTAAGAGAGGACACAAACAGAGGGAAAAACATTCCATGCTCATGGTTAGGAAGAATCAATATTGTGAAAATGGCCATACTGCCCAAAGTAATTTATAGATTCAACACTATCCCCATCAAGCTACCTAGTGCCCTCTTCACAGAACTGGAAAAAAACACCTTAAACTTCATATGTAACAAAAAGAGAGCCCGCATAGCCAAGACAATTCTAAGTAAAAAGAACAAAGCTAGAGGCATCACGCTACCTGATTTCAAACTATACTACAAGGCTACAGTAATCAAAACAGCATGGTACTGGTACCAAAACAGAGATATAGACCAATGGAAAAGAACCGAGTACTCAAAGGCAACACCACATATCTACAACCATCTGATCTTTGACAAACCTGACAAAAACAAGCAATGGGGAAAGGATTCCCTGTTTAATAAATGGTGTTAGTAAAACTGGCTAGCAATGTGCAGAAAGCAGAAACTGGACCCCTTCCTGACACATTACACTAAAATCAACTCCAGAAGGATTGAAGACTTAAACATAAGATCTAACACCATAAAAACCCTAGAAGAAAACCTAAGCAAAAACCATTCAGGACATAGGCATAGGCAAGGACTTCAGGACTAAAACACCAAAAGCATTGACAACAAAAGCCAAAATAGACAAATGAGATCTAATTAAACTCCAGAGCTTCCACACAGCAAAAGAAACAATCATTAGAGTGAACTGGCAACCAAAAGAATGGGAAAAAATTTTTGCAATCTACCCATCTGACAAAGGGCTAATATCCAGAATTGACAAAGAACTAAAACAGATTTACAAGAAAAAAAACAAACAAACCCATACAAAAGTGGACAAAGGATGTGAACAGACACTTTACAAAAGAAGACATATATGAGGCCAACAAACATATGAAAAAAATGCTCATCATCCCTGATCATTAGAGAAATGCAAGTCAAAACCACATTCAGATACCATCTCACACCAGTTAGAATGGAGATCATTAAAAAACCTTGAGGTAACAGATGCTGGAGAGGATGTGGAGAAATAGGAATGCTTTTACAGTGTTGGTGGGAATGTAAATTAGTTCAACCATTGTGGAAGACAGTGTGGTGATTCCTCAAGGACCTAGAAATAGAAATTCCATTTGACCCAGCAATCCCGTTACTAGGTATATATCCAAAGGATTATAAATCATTCTATTATAAAGACACAGGCACACTTATGTTCATTGTGGCACTGTTCACAATAGCAAAGACCTGAAACCAACCCAAATGCTCACCAGTGATAGACTGAACAAAGAAAATGTGGCACATATACACCATGGAATACTATGCAGCCATAAAATACAATGAGTTCGTGTCCTTTGTAGGGACGTGGATGAACCTGGAAACCATCATTCTCAGCAAACTGACACAAGAACAGAAAATCAAACACTTTCACTCATAGGTGGGTGTTGAACAACGAGAACACATGGACACAGGGAGGGAAGCATCACACGCTGGGGTCTGTTGGGAGGGACAGCAGGGGGCAGGGTGACTGGGGAGGGATAACACGGGGAGAAATGCCAGATATAGGTGACAGGGATGGAGTCAGTAAACTACATTGCCATATATATATACCTATGCAACAATCCTGCATGTTCTGCACATGTACCCCAGAACCTAAAGTGCAATACTGTGTGTGTGTGTTTATATATATATATATATAATAAAATACAATGCATTATATGATTTGATCCTCACCTCAATCCTATGAGATTGGAAATATTTTGTCCCAATTTAGCAGATGAGGAAATTAAGCCCCAAAGTATTAAATAACACCCTTAAGCTCATATTCAGTAAATGTGCTAGTTTTTAAACCCAAGATTGCCTGACTCCAAAGTTCTATATACCACAAACTCTTCACTACACATATCAAAACTAGAAAGACATCCCTCTGAATTTATAGAGATGTATTTGATATGTAACGCTCTTGAAAGTAGTGGAACTATTTTGGATGCCAAAGTAATTTAATGATGGGAGAAAATGATTCCATGCTCTAAACTCAGTTACTACTCTGTTTCCATTTTGTAATCAAGCAAACATGGAAAACTCCTGATATACAGTAAAACATATAAAAACAAAGTGTCAAAATAAATTAAAAGTGCAATCGGGGAAAAGAAACAAATACAAAGCATATTTGAGAGGACCATGAAGAGTTCATTTAAGGGTAAGGTGTTCCAGAATGTTATATAAAAGCAAAACACAAAAGAATCAGACAATTTTTTTTTGTAACAACTGAGCTCTGATGAAGTTGGGCCATGTAATGGTAAATCCAAGGGTATGGGTGATCTAAAACCACACAGATTCATTCTGATATGTTACTAGTTGCCAAGCAAACAAATGGCCACTTGGCAGTTCAATGCAAGAGCTTTCTCCATTCTTTCCCTTTGCCTGGCACGTGAAAGGAAAACAAGTAGCTTTAGAGCCAAATGGGAGATACAAATGTGTAGCAATGCCATCTGTGCTATTCTATTCTGTTTAAGAGCAGGCATATGCTGATTGAGAAGATACCAACATATACAGCTGTTAATAGTTACTCTAACTCAATGTGTATTAAGACCAAAGAATAGCTGTCATCTGGCACAAGTACTGAGCCTCTTTCAGATGAGGCAATGGGGTATAAGTCTTCTAGCTCAGAAACACAATTGACCAACTACTCAATAATAAACACATCTATTCCACTTGTCTTAAGGCTTTTTAGAAATCATTACCTCAAAGCATCTTCATAATTGATGTACATTTGCAGACCACAAGGTAGCTGGGACATAGTAGTTATAAGAGAAGAATGATCAAGTGCCAACATGGAAGAGTGTCTCATAAGAGTCTAGACATTATAAATATATAATGCCATATCCTGCCTTTGGAAGGCCAGGGAAAATATACTTGTCTATTCACTAAATATACTTAAGACCTTGCTAAATTTTTATTCATTTAAAAAAAAAAGCCTTAGTGATAGCAAGATATTATAAAATACAAAGTAATTGAAGTCATGGTTGTTTTCCATCCACAGGAAGAGAAAATGTTCACAATGTTGGGGAAAGAAAAGACCAAATGATGAAAGTAGCTAAGAGCTCCTACATCTTAGTGAGAAAATATTTAACCTCTCCTGGCCATCAGAAACCCGACTGATAAAGCTCTTTTTTGTCTACAAAAGGCTATCTTGGAATCTGGGAACAATTGTTTTAAAAGGAAAGAAATTGTCTTATTATAGATTCCAGAGGCATGTGTTGAGATCTTCCTCCCATTTATTTCATTTACTCAACAAATATTTAAGGCAGTATTATAGACAATGGTGATACAACAATGAATAAGACAAAGCCCCTACTCTTCAGGAGCTTACACGCTACTGGTGGAGGTGAGCAGACTCATAACTGAATAAATAAGATGATTTTATGTAACAATGAAAGCTCTGCATAAAATAAAATAGGAAAGTATTGAGATTGATTGAAGGAAGAAGGAACTTGTGTATTAGGATGGGATAGGTATGCTGTATTAACAAGCAATCCCAAAGTGTAAATGGTATTTAAAAACCAAGTTATTTTTTCCCTTATAGTATATGCCTATCACAGTTCAATGTGGGGCCTTGTGCCACTTCCTCTCTCAGTGATGCAGGATGAGGGAGGCTTCACTGTTGAATGTCATCAATTGCCGTATGTAGGTAAGAACATGTGGTAAATTATATACCAGCTTTTAATGGCTTCTACCTAACAGTGTGATATGTGCACTTTCACATTTCATTGACCAAAGCAAGTCACATGGCCATGACTAACCTCAAAGGGTAAGGAAATGCAATCCTACTGCATGCCTGGCAGGAGGAGAACCACAAATATTGGTGAAGAGCAACAATAATAATAATTGTCTACTTTAATTAGCCTTGTCTTGTAGTGCTTCTCAGGTGTAATGATAAGTGAAGACCTAAATGATAAAGAGCCAGTCATAAATAGATCAGCAGAGAGTAAGCACAAAATTTCAGGAGTTAACAAGATAGGTGTGTTGGAAAGAAACAAAGACAGAAACTCTGGAGTGCAGTTAACCAGCATAATTAAGAAGACTGGAAGGTTTCATAGTTGAGATCAGAAAGGCATACAGGAACCACATCATGTAGAAACATATTGGTAATAGTAGTAAATACATAATTTAGTTTTAATGGAAATTCACTTATAATTTGGTAAGATTAAAACAAAAAAGAGATCAATCATAATTTTTTAATCCATAAAACACATGTAATTATATATTAATCTGAACTCTTCACTTGTAATGTTACTATTCTTTCTTGACAAATTAACCAAAGTCAGCGTGCTATACGATAATGTACATTCTTCCCAGAAATATCGCTACTTGGTAATATTCCTAAGAAAATACTCATAAATATATGCAGAGATTTAGTAATATGCCATTTTCATTGTGTTGCTTTATAATATATTCAAACCTTTTAAATTACATTAAAGTGCTTAATCACATAAGAAAACTTTATAATACTTTATATGGCAAAATAATTCATCTATCTATTTTTAAACCTCATTTAAAAGAACAATATTTAGTTTTAGAGAATGCACACTCATATCCTGTTTTTATTTTCAAATTGATATATGTGATATCCTAGGGTGCAATTTGCTATACAAAGATATAAATATATGTATACATTTGGCATCAATATCTATACCTCTAGGAATTTGTCCCAAGGAAATAAATATATAAATATGTTTGAAGAAAAAATATGTTTCAAGGATGTTCACTGAAGTGTTGCTTGTAAAAACAAAAATAAAAAATACTTAAACATCCATTATGGTATTTTAGAAAATCAGCTGTGTATATCCTCAAAGTGGAATTCTATATAACTATAAATCATGACAGTGCAGAAACAGACCCATTGACATGGAAAGATGATTATAATCTATTGTTATTCTTTAAAAGTAGATTACAAGATAGCCTATAAAACAGATATTTTGCAAAAAAGAAAAACTGTATATTTGTTATATACTAGAATTTTGAAAGATTATACTAGGATTATGAAAGATTATACCAGAAGACATTAACAATGGTTATTTCTGGGTTGCTGAGAGTTTGCATGTATTACATACTTTCTTATTTTATTTTCTGGGTTTTTTTGCAACAGACATTTACTTCTCTTATAACAAGAATCATTTTTTTAAGAAAACAAGTTGACAACTCATTAACAAATACTGTATATAAGAACAGTTTTATAAAAAACAGCTATGCACATATGGGTGTGTTTGTTATAAATTTGTGGGTTTAAGCACACATATAACACAAATATACATACTATATGTGTGTATATATATAATACAAATACAATACTATATATATAAAATACAAATACTGTGAAAGCAATATATGTTATTGTAAATTTTTAAGATTGTGAATTATATATATACTATATATATATAGTGTATATATATATAGTGTATATCTATATACAGTGTATATATATGCATATATATATATATATATATATGACACAAACACACACAACCCAATATATGAATGCATCCCCCAAAATTGTGGTGATTATCATTTTAAAATATTTTCTTTTGTGTTTGTGTTTTCCTGTATCTTAAAAATTTACAGAATACTTGGACACAAGGAGGTGAGCATCACACACTAGGGTCTGTTGTGGTGGTTTAGGGGAGGGAGAGTGAGGGGGAGGGAGAGAGGGATAATATGGGAGAAATGCCAGGGATAGGTGATGGGGGGTAATGGAGGCAGCAAGCCACCTTGCCATTTATGTACCTATGCAACAATGCTGCATGATCAGCACATGTACCACAGAGCCTAAAGTACATTAAAAAAAAATTTAAAAGTCATATATTGCTTTAATCTTATTAAATAATAATAGGTTTTAGCTTTCCCTACTCTCATTTTCCATTATAATTTTCCCTGAAGATACTTTACACAATGTAGGATTGTATTCCCCACAAGCCACAACCCTCTCATTTTGACTCTCCAACCTGCAGGATATTAATTTCAATAGAGATAGTCTATTTAGCTTGAAAAGATATTCTGTTACCATAATGTAATCACCATTTTGGCCATCTTATATCACAATAAATTCTCACAATTCATTACTTTGTTAAACTCTAACTGGAGCATAGCAAGCAATAAATCCTCCAAACAAATCTGTCAAACTTTAAGCTCTATGTCAAAATGTATTTATTGAGAACCTATTATATGATGAGACCTGTGAAATATGTGTAAGCTCTGCCTTCAAAGACTTTGCGCTCCAACTTGAAAAACAGTTAAAGAACAATAAAAGGCATCGTTGTAATTAGAATACTTTTTAACTACTCAACACCTGAACCTTGTCCTATTTTGGAAGAAACTCCTCTTTTTTCGTGAGTCTGGGTGGAAGGCCAGGAGACTTCCCTATCCTATCCTCTGACAGCTACAGTTGGAGAATGTGACAGAGATTTGTGGCATATTTCCACCAGAATTTTGACACTGAACAGGTGATACAACAACAACGAACACCAAAAAGAGAGGGAGACAGAGATTCAGAATCCATGAATGAGGAGAGCATGCAATGAGCAGGTACAACAGTGTCCAGCCATGGCATCTTAACCCAACTGCAGAACCTCCGCTGTGCTTCCTGCTGTCTAAGCTCTTGCTTGTGACCCAATTTTTATCCCTTTTGTCAAAATATCCTGTTGATTCTGTGAGATGCCCAATATAGTTCTGTATACATTAGCTAGAACCTATTTCTGTTGCTTGTAATCAATAACTTTGACTGATACAACAGTATATAATTATAGGCCCTGAAATGATGACACTAGTTAACATTTATTGAAGGTTTAATATAATGTTTGGTACTTTACATGCACTGTTACATTTACCACTCTCAAGAAACCTATGAAGTTGATATATTTATTCTGTTGGCCAAGGAAAATATTATTAAGTGCCAAACAAAGCTGGCAACTGATTGAAATTAGATTTGAACCTAGGAAGTAGGACTTCAAAGTCTAGGCCCTCGACAACTATACCATATCTGCTCTTCTTCTTTGTATAGTTGAGATCACCCATGGAGTGTCAATCTGAGAAGCAGGTCAAGGAGGCTTTGGATTTCCATAATAGAGAGCAGGGAAAGAATTTCCCTTCACAGAAGAGCAAAGTGTGTGGGGTAAAGACCATGATGGGTTTGTGGGTCAGGGAGTCAGAAGGTTTCTATTAGAAAATAAGACTAGCTTTGTGTATGAAATCAGACCATGGAGAGCTGTGAAAATCAGTCAGGAGTTTGGGTTGAAAATGGTTGTCTTAATAGAATAATAGAAAATGTCTAAGCTGTGAAAGTGGTATAAAAATGCTGTTTTACTTAATTGACTAAGATATGATCAAGCTCAAAATATGCAAAAGGTGTCATTTTAAAGGGCTGTATTACCATGACTTGTCATCTGTAAAAGAAGACCGAACTGCATAGGACTGTTCTTTCGGTTATCAATGGAAGATACAGAAGTTTTTATCATTCCCTGTTCGTAGTAAAGGCAAAGGAACTAATGTTTTTTGCAGTCATAGAGCACAGAGATCTAACAAGTCTTTGTACCTCACATACTCAAAAACCTCTTCCCACAACAGTCATTTGAAAGGGCTGGCTGCATGCCTTTAGTTGGCCTTCGAGCTTTGTTCTAATTGCATTACAGTTAATTGACTATTCCAGAGAATGCTTAATTCATGGTCATCATCATCAATATTTATTGAAGTTTTCCCTCTGGACTTTCAAGGGTATAATGATGTACTCTCCTAGAACACAAAAGAAAGAAAACTCATTTTATTTTTTCCTTGCATCTTACACACAATTATGTCTAAATTTCCTCTCCTACTGCCAATATTATAACCCTGTTAGAAAAGACATAGGAAAACTATATTTAGTGAAAAAAAACATGTCTTTATCATGTTAGGAGAGAGGGAGTGCTTTGGCAAAAATCCTACCACTGCAAGAGTTCTCCTTTCTCTGGACTATATTCCAACTGGGCCCAAAGCCTACTGGGCAAATAGAACCACACAGAAAATCTCTAGGACTTTGAAATAATCCAACTCTATATTCAAAAATACAGAGATAACTTGTTTTATCTATGGATTGCTCTAAAGAAGTTTATAGGTGCTTTGAAGAGACCACATAGTTAAGAAGGGGCTTCTAGAGGTCACCAAATTATTCTTAAAAATAAGAAGAATACACCTGTGGTTATATACTTACAAATAAGGAATTTAAGTCTGAAGTTAAGACTGATAAATTAATTTGCCAAACATATCTGGAAACTGATAAAGAATACATAGAATCTATGTGGACACTTAGAATGTATGTGGAATACATAGAATCTATTATGAAACATAGAATCTATTCTTTGTTTAGTCATCTTCAAGAAAAAATGTCCACACAAAGCTGTAAACTTCTCAAATGACTAACAGTAAATGGTCAGTAATGCAAATGAATGAGGTAGGCTAACAATATCCAAGCCCACTGATAAAGACAGTCAGACACAGCATCAGCTTATTGTCATGTGGGAAAGCAACCCAGATTTTTACTGTTAAAGTTTAGCAACGAATTACTTTTTTTAATATAATGAGACAAACTAAATATATAACTAACTCTGAAATCAGCCTGGGCTGCCAGTTAAAACAAATAATCTACAGATTCGTGTAAAATCAGATCTAGCATTTCTTTTCAAATCTTTCTCAAATGGAAGTCATGCTTGACATTTTCTCTTTATATTGGAAATCGGTCTTCACGTACTTAAACAGGGAAATTTTTTTTCACCTACTCTGGAGCCTTCTCTCAAAGCTACTGGCTAAATAGATACCAACCAGTCTATCAGCCAGAGAAATGTGTAACTGAGGAAGAATCTTAAAGCAGAGTATCAAGACGGCAATATAGAATGATAGAAAAAAAATTAAGTTTGGAGTCAGGTAGATCTGTGTTTAATTCCCAGACTCAAACGAAGTTCCTACGTTATCTCTCTGATAACATATTGTATTCTCATTCATAGTTTGAGCCTGGAACCACCTATGAGGATGAAGTGAAGAAAAATATATGTAAAATTCCTAGCACATATAATTTATAGACCTTTCTGAAAAACTATATTCCTCCACTGCTAGGAATGCTAAGGGTCAATCTTAGAAATGAAGACAGTCTGGCTTTAGCCTTCCTATAAGGTGCCCATATTAGTTGGGATTGCATTTGACTATGAATTATTTTTTAAAAAACAAAATGATATTATTAGAGAGGACAAGTATAAAGGAGGCAATTTGGGTGATTGGTAGCTCCATTCCATGATCTCTTCAGGGACCCAGATCTTTCCAGCCACCATTCCGCCATAGCTGGGGTAGGTTCCTTGTCCCCACAGTGCAAGATGGCAGCGTCTGCATTCCAGACAGCAGGATGGAGAAGAAGCCAAAGAGAGGAAGAGCCATGGCGTCCATCAGCTGTCTTACGGAAGTTTCCCAAAAGCTGCCATAGGATAGTTGGCTTATATCATATTGGTCAGAACTGAAGACACATGGCAACTTTTTGCTGCAAGGGAGACTGGGATACATAGTGGGACTGGGATTCTGAGTGGTCATATGGTAGACTAAAATTCTTGTTGAAATGGAGAAAGGGAAGGCGGATTATTGGGAGACAACTTACAAGTGAAACAAAGGGCTAACCTGATTAGGTCTGCCAAGCTTAACCTGCCTTGCTTGTTTTCAGCTGCTTGCTTTTAGTTGCTTTGAAAATCTATGTAGCTAAAAGTCATGTGGCTAAGCAATATATAAACTTGCACTAGCTTCCTCACAGATAACATCTCTGACATATAGGTCACCATGGTGATGGTTACTCACGTTGTTTTCTCAGGAACTTAGAGTGAGCTCTAGTCCAGTTCAAGCCATTTGTGACCACTGACCCTGCATGAGTGTTCTATAGGTAAACTTTTGATGTTAGAGGGCCAAAATGTATACCTACAGATCATGCTAAGGCCACCACTCTGTGAGCATGCATCCTATGAAGAGCCATGAAACCTGACCATGCTTGCATAGGTCACTGATAACTTCCAACCACTTTTCCTCATACTTCAGACTACCTTACTCCTCTACCTCATAAATTTCCCTAAATCCCCATCTTTAGGGAAGCAGGTTTGAGACCCGTTCTCTCACCTCCTTGCTTGACTGCCTCATGAATAAACACTTTCTCTGCTATACAACTTACATCTCAGTGACTGACATTCCACAGGACAGGCGGAACGGACCTGGTTTGGCATCACAGTCTGTGTCTCAAGGCCTTTTTATCTAAAAACAGCAGAGGGGGTAACTTGACATATGTCCATTCTGATTCTACTGATTGTCCCCACTAAAAACTGAAACAGCTGCTTGCTCTGCACTGCTGTTCTACCTTCATTAATTCTTTGGGGGATATAACTGGAGGGGCTCACTGGGGATAGATGCCCATGTTGAAATGCTTTCTCAATCTTCATTGTCCACCTTCTGCTGTTTCTGTGGGTGCCTAGTTACTTCCAGCAGCAAATTAAGACATATAGTCAATGGAAAAGAGACTCTTGGTTTTCTTTTAAAAATTAATTTATGAAACAGCATTGCTAGCTTCCTCAGCTTTAATGTGCACTAAATTTTCAGTGTTAAAGTGGGAAAGAAATAGAGGCAAGCCCTTCTCAAAAGAAAGAGTACTGAATTGTTTTCTTCACAGGATCAACTATTATTTCTCAATAACAGACTTTTAGGTTTAGAAGCAAAGTATCTGACACACAATAGGACTTTAATACTTGTGTAAAGACTCAATGCAAAGTGGTAAAGAGAAAAGGGAAGGAAGGGAAGAAAGAGGGGAAGAAAAAAAGACACACGACAAACAAAAGGGAGAAGAGAAAACAAGGTCTCTCACCACACAATTAACTCATCACCAACACCTCAAAAACCCATCCAAGAGATAGGAAGCTCTGCTCCATCATGACAAAAGAATCCTATGGCTACTTATTGATGACCTGCTCCTCAAATAGAGCTAAAATCTATGTCTACATGATTTCCACTCACTGGTTCTATTCTGCCCTCTCCAGAAACAGAGCTTTAGTTTCCATGTCAGAGTATATTCATTTTAGGCAAAGCCTTTCTGACTAGTATAAGGATCCATTCTTTGGTGTGAATCTGGTGTTTAAGTGGTGATTTTGTTTGTACATTTTACAAATACAGACAATAATGTATAGACAAGTTGCTAAGTTAGGTTCAAAGAATGAAAATGGGTCATAGGAAAGCTCCCCACCTCCCCAGAACTCTCTGTCACATTCAGAAATCAAGAAAATAAGAAAGGAAAGGAAAAATGTTAGCAGATGAAAAAATCCAAAAAAGAAAGCAAATAAAAATAACTCGACTTTTGTTAAGGGGCTGATAAAGTTAAGATATTTCACTGAAACATACAGGTCAATGTTTAGATCTTAATCACTGTTCTCCAAACCTCTCATGACTGCAGAATTAGGTCAGAGATTTCCATCATGCAATCTTCAGTATGCACTCTGATTGTCCATGCAGGATTTAAAAAAAAATGTATTTGGAGAAATTAGTTCAGGAGGAGACATGAGTGTAATCGACACTAAGGCATTTGTTTAAAACAACAACAAAAAGCAGACATTGTGAAACTATGCTTTATTTATGCACAGATTGCTAAGAGTAAATCACACTGAAAGTGAGCAACATACCATGGTGACCAGAGCTTTCCTGCTTTGTCATGGTGAGACATTCAGAGTTGCTATAATACATGTTGACATATCAGCTAAGGCTATAGTTAATTTGAAGGTACAATATACTTTCCTAATTTAGATAATCAAAGTAGACCCCAAAAATAATATACTGAGTTTTAAAATCTCTTAGCTATAATATTTAGAATTTATAAAATTATTTATTTTTTCTAGATTTGCTAAATATGCATTCCTTTTAGGAAGTGCTCACCATACATGTGAATTTTCATTGTAAATAAACCTTGTAGGGCAACATATTTTCTTGATGTAAAGTGATTGTGGGAAAAGAAAATAATGTGTACCTACCACCCCAATCAGGAAAAAAATATAACCAATGATTTGATATAGACAAACTTCAAACCATCAAAAGAAACCATTATGTGTCTGCTACTAAATTCAAGGTTTACAAGGGAGCAAAATTTTGCCTCTTCTCACTTTTAATGTCTTAGGAAAACAGAGCTCTCCACAAAATTGGGTGGAGAGAGCTGTCATTCACTCATTTTTTTCAAAGGATATACAAAATCTGAATATTATGAAAAACAACAGTATAACACAGGATACTCTAAAGATGCTATCATATATTTTAATTTACAGAGTCATCAGAAACGATTTTCCTCTTTCTCCCAATATATACATACTTCTTTTTCTATTAATCTGTACTTCTGACAACTACCTTTCTGTATATAATAAACACATAAAGAGTCATGCACAACAGTTGTAAACACAAATGTATATATAGTCATGCAATTAAAGTTTTCTCCCCAGAGATGCATACATAAAGTAATGTAGTAAATACACTATAAACATAATCCTTCTTCTCTTTTTAATGATTGCAACTGGCTCTAGCTTTCCAAATTCCATATTTAAAAACTGTTAAATATGAGTAGAATAAACTCAATATGATCCTCATTTCAAAGTGGAGGGCTTAATAGGATGACCCAATGAATTTAATATAGTCACTACTGTTTGAAAAATGTACTTTTAAAATAAAATCCATGGCAAACAAAGGTGGATCTTTGTGTTATAGTTAATTATAGAAATCATTTTTCCAGCCCAACTGCTCACATTCTCCAAATTAATCTGCTTTGAGATGCCCTTAAGAAATTCAGATTGATTCACTCTCATAAAATTTTAGGGTAATATATCATCGGTTGTTTTGTTTTGATTTTGCTCGGTTGGCATGCAATAAAGCATTGATTTCAAATTCCTTCTCAATAAAATAAAAAGTCGGTCAGGCATCACTTTGTTTTGATTTAAACTATGCTGCTACCTGTTTTTAATTGTTAAACTACCTTTCTATTCAGTATTGATTTGTGTGTTTGTGGCTCCTGTCCATCCAGTAGATCACTCTGAAGGACCCTCTTTTATTGACAACATATTTTGCTTCATGAAACATCCTCTATTTCTGTGCCAAAAGATCTATTTGAAACAGAGCCAGTGTCTCATTCCAGGAAAAGGAAGGGATATCAAGAGTTTCCATGGCAATCAGTTGATGGAACTAAATTAAGCAGGAAACCTCTTCAGAATGCAAAATAGTCTTGCAAAACAGAGTGGTTTGAAATATCCAGGAAGTGTGTCACAGCACAATGAAAGAAATGGAGATATGAATACCTCCATAATGTAAACTCTCTAACTGTAAAATAAACAATTAAATGCAAGCTTTTGTCCTACAAAAATAAACTCTCAAACAACTGTCATTTGGTGTTTTTAGTTCTTATCTCTTATGATCAACATCATGTAAGAATATAACTACAATTGTTAATGTAGGTAGGAAAAATAATGTTTTATGTTACTGCTAAATTTAGTTTGTATGATATTGTGCAAACTTCATAAGCTAGTTCTTTACCAGTGAAATCAGAAGGAACCATCAAAATTTATTTTAGTGAAACAAATGAAGAAATAGGTTTCTTAGAGAAAGGAACTGAACTTTTAAAAATGGGGCTCTTCATGATAATTTGGATTACTGATAGTTTTTAAAACATCATTCTACTTCCTGGAGGGGAATTAGAAGGAATGAGTCTTGAAATTCCAGGCAATAGAAGAATTAGAATGAACCAGAGATTCCTCACCTTCTGGTCAATTGCCAAATTGTTCAAACAGTTTGCTTGGAAATGTGGTTTCAACCTGTAACCGTAACTATTTATTTCCAGAAGTTCTTCAGACCACCTAAATGCCTCTAAAAGCTCTTTTTTCTCTTTAAGAGTTGGAGCAAACATTTCTAAATTAGATGAACAATAAAAAATATTTAAACAATTCCTAAAAACCTATTAACCACTGGTTTCCCAGCTTTTTAAGTTAAATCACTGTGCTTGTTTGAAGTAAAATGACAGGGTCTCTTTTGAAAATTAACACAAAAGAATATACATCTTAGAAGAAGGTCTTATGAATTTTAATTTCACATATTCTAGCCTCAATTTAAATGTGAACTTTAAAACATGATCTAAATGCCTACTCTGTGTAATATAAACATTAAGAGACACATTTTGATGTCAACTGTCTAACAAAGCTCTCCTGGCATCATTGTGCTAAACTTTTCTCAAATTTTCTGGGCCAGAAACATGGTCCAAACGTAGCACATCATCACATCACACACACACACACACACACACACACACACACACACACACACACACTATTATATACACAGCAAGAACATAGTACAGCACCAGCATACAGTAAGTGCCATAGGTGTGCCCACCATGGAATGTTTTTGAAAATTAGATTCTCCAGGTCAATAGCCATCAGATCCTATAACCACCACCATCTTTCCCAGATATTTTCCCCAATTCCATTACAATCCCCAAAACACTAGTCTCACTGAGGACAAAACATGACAAGAACTCTACAAAATCTCTTAAAAATCTACTTTATTTCACATTGCATGCCTGTTGTCAAAACATCTCATGTACCACATAAATATATATACCTACCATGTACCCACAAAAATTGTTTTTAAAATCTACTTTAACTTGGAAAAATTAAGTATATTTCTGTACACTAGGTAGAAAAAAGCAAGTGGTTTTCTTAGTTTGGGTTAGCAGACTCTGAGACAATAATCCAAATGCAAATGGTTTTCCTGGACAGTGATCCCAGAAAGAACAGTGTAAGAATAAGGAAGTAAAACAAAGAAGGAAGGAAGTGAATATAGCTAATATTTATATTGTTAATCAGCAAATCACTACCCTGGGAATGTAGGCTCAGTCTCACTGAGAGTCTCTAAGAAGCTGTGCAGAACATTCTTCAGTACCACTACCAGCAATGGCAAGAAAGCTGGAGTGTTTATTCTCCAGATCTCATCCCTCACTGAGGGTCACTCCTAAGATGTTAATTTTCCCAGATTCCTGGCCTGCACTTCTTGGACCTACCACTTTTCCATGGATTGAGAGCTGGATAATTTTTCTTGTATTGTTTATTTAGACACAAATATATATTCAAAAAATTAATATTAATGGAGTCATTATATTAACTTTTAAACTCTTCACATTAAGGGAAGTAGTGAAACTGGTTTGACAGAAAATTCTCTCACTCCGGTTCTTTCTGATGCTTCTTGATTCTTGCTTTCTAATTGCCTTCACCTGCACTGCTACAGTCTATGATGTTTACATTCCTCCATGGGACCGCATCAGAATGATCACTTCCTTGAAGCAAGTCTCTTAATTATGACTCCAGAGAAATCCAGAAAAATCTGTTTCCATCTGTTACTGCTGAAAAAAAGTACAAGATCTTGCTCAGCAAGATTCCTAAAGAGATTGCTTTCTTTTGCTCACATTTTTCAAAATGCCTGCTGTCCATTTTACCTTAAAAACAGTCATTCTTAATTCTTATAGCACTGCAATTCACAACTCTGTTTTTCTGAAATACCCCAAGATGTATCAGTGAGAAAAAATATTTCCTATTCTGGCTTTCTCTGGGAAAGGGAAATTTCTAACATTTCACTTCCATGTGCAAAAGTCTTCAAATTCTGGGATATTTCCCATGAATCTCTGATCTACCTAATAATGCCCTTTGAGTTGGTTGCCTGAGTTTTACAGTTTAACAGCTTCATGTTTAGTGATATGTAGGTTAGGCTAGCATCAAAGAAAATAGGTTGAAGAAATGGTTTCACTTATTTTGGCCCACCTAAAACCAGGACTTGAACTTTACCAAAAACTAAATATCTAAGCATAGCACGTCAGAAAGCAGCATATGGTACAAGAACAGTAAGGAGGGTGAGAAACTCGGGTCTGTGGCTTAATAGTGATTGACCACAGGCCCACTGGTAACTTTTGTTAACCATCCTGCCTCATCTAACAAGCTGGGTAAACGTCACCTATGTTACAAAGTGGGTGGTGATTCTAAATTAGAGAGTCTAGACAAAGTTTTTCCCACTGCTGCGTATCACAGGCTCTCAGGAAACCTTAACTGCCTTTCTCCTTCCTCCAAAGTTTCAGTTGAGAAAAGTATAAGCTCAAGGAATAGAAAATAAATGTTCAGTTGAATAGGAATGGAATCTAATGCATTTTCATGCTGTGGTAAATCACTGAAAATGTGTCCTAATGTCACATTCTGTTTTGGGAGCAGTGTCCATTTCCCTTTCCAAATATCATTAATCAGTGCATCCTTTATTGTCTCCAAATAAATTAACCTTAAATCTCTCTTTAAATAGTTACAAGGCATGTGACTGATACAAACCATAACTCTAGATAAAGATTTGAAGGATATGCTGCTCGGGCATATATATAATTCTAAATTATTAGAAGAGAGAATAAAGAAAATTACAAATAAATTGTTCTGAAATAAAATGACTACCATGCATTGCAATTAGAAAACCTAGGGAAAAAAGACAAGTTCAGCTTTGTCTTCTTAATAGAAACTGCATTGCTTTCTTTCCATAATTCCACTACCACTTTTGCCACGTGGTGAGAAACATGAAATAGCACGTTAGAAAAGTAAGTACTGTCAGATGGAAAGCGTACCTCACTCTTTTCTGGGAATTTCATTCCAGGGCCTGAAGGACTGATTACCTTTAAGCATGAACAACTCTGTCAACCCACCTCTGTACTACTTAGCCCAGCTGGGTCTTGGCAATAATTCAATTTGGGAAGGGTCTTCTAGAAAATCCTACTCATATTTTTAGTTTTTAGGAGAAACTATAATATACTGTAGAGAACTGATGAGTGAGTTTGGCAGTACAGTTGTAAGGAAAAGGGATTCAAGTGAGGACAATCATTTTTCTCCCTTGTAGCAGGCAAAGGATTGGAGAGATCAAGGAACCTGATTGAAGTCACAAAACTAGTAAGGCAAAACCATGGTTTTAGTGAGACCATCTGGTTTCAAGAAAAGTTGTTTAAGTGTATTAAGAGCCTATAATGTAAAAGTCACTATGTTCAGAAGTTCTTTTTTTTGTCTCTCCCTCTTTTTCCCTCTACTCCAACCACACCACCCCTTAACTCTTCCCCTCATTTTTTTTAAATCTCTTAAATTCTTTTTTTTTATTATTGCATTTTAGGTTTTGGGGTACCTGTGAAGAACAGGCAAGGTTGTTGCATAGGTACACACGTGGCAGTGTGATTTGCTGCCTTCCTCCCCATCACCTATATCTGGCATTTCTCCCCATGCTATCTCTGCTCAACTCCCCACACCCCGCTGTCCCTCCCCTATTTCCCACCGACAGACCCCAGTATGTGATGCTCCCCTCCCTGTGTGCATGTGTTCTCATTGTTCAACACCCACCTATGAGTGAGAACATGCAATGTTTGATTTTCTGTCCTTGTGTCAGTTTGCTGAGAATGATGGTTTCCAGGTTCATCCATGTCCCTACAAAGGACACCAACTCATCGTTTTTTATGGCTGCATAGTATTCCATGGTGTATATGTGCCACATTTTCCCTGTCCAGTCTATCATCGATGGGCATTTGGGTTAGTTCCAGGTCTTTGCTATTGTAAACTGTGCTGCAGTGAACACTCATGTGCATGTGTCCTTACAGTAGAATGACTTATAATCTTTGTATATGTACCCAGTAATGGGATTGCTGGGTCAAATGGAATTTCTATTTCTAGGTCCTTGAGGAATCGCCACACTGTCTTCCACAATGGTTGAACTAATTTACACTCCCATCAACAGTGTAAAAGTGTTCTTATTTCTCCATAACCTCTCCAGCATCTGTTGTCTCCCGATTTTTTAATGATCACCATTCTAACTGGCGTGAGATGGTATCTCAATGTAGTTTTGATTTGCATTTCTCTAATGACCAGTGATGATGAGAATTTTTTCATATATTTGTTGGCCTCGTGTATGTCTTCTTTTGTAAAGTGTCTGTTCATATCCTTTGCCCACTTTTGAACGGGCTTGTTTTTTTCTTGTAAATCTGTTTTAGTTATTTGTAGATTCTGGATATCAGCCCTTTGTCTGATGGGTATATTGCAAAAATTTTTTCCCATTCTGTTGGTTGCTGATTCACTCTAAGGACTGTTTCCTTTGCTGTGCAGAAGCTGTGGAGTTTGATTAGGTCCCATTTGTCTATTTTGGCTTTTGCTGCCAATGCTTTTGGTGTTTCAGTCATGAAGTCCTTGCCTATGCCTATGTCCTGAATGGTTTTGCCAAGATTTTCTTCTAGGGTTTTTATGGTGTTAGGTCTTATGTTTAAGTCTTTAATCCATCTGGAGTTAATTTTAGTGTAAGGTGTCAGGTAGGGGTCCAGTTTCTGCTTTCTGCACATGGCTAGCTAGTTTTCCAAGCACCATTTATTAAACAGGGAATCCTTTCCCCATTTCTTGTTTTTGTCAGGTTTGTCAAAGATCAGTTGGTTGTAGATATGTGGTGTTGCTTCCAAGGCCTCCGTTCTGTTCCATTGGTGTATATCTCTGTTTTGGTACTAGTACCATGCTGTTTTGATTACTATAGCCTTGTAGTATAATTTGAAGTCTGGTAGTGTGATGCCTCCAGCTTTGTTCTTTTTGCTTAGGATTGAATTGGCTATGTGGGCTCTCTTTTTGTTCCATATGAAGTTTAAAGTGGTTTTTTTCCAGTTCTGTGAAGAAGGTCATTGGTAGCTTGAAGGGGATAGCGTCAGAAGTTTATATATATTATCTAGACCCCTCACAACAGGTATGCATGGTAGGTATTATTACCTGCCTTTTCTAATTAAAACAGCTGTGACCTACCCATTGTCCCCAAGCTAGTTACACCACAAGCCTACATTTAAATTCAAATGTGTTGGATGCAAAACCCCACATTTTCTTTTACTGTACTATATTGCTTCCTAAGAACTACAAGTATTATATACTAGAAATATTAGCAGATTAATAAATATTTATTATCTGGTTCTTCAATGGTTTCAATATTTCAGTTCATTGTGTTGATGTTTCCATCTTGAATTTATTATCAGCCTCTCCTTGTAGAAAGGGTAATTCATGATTAATTGTCACTGGACAATAATAGAATTCCTGTCTTTATACCAAAATAACATAAAGTAATGAAGAAATAAAACTGTAGTTATTGAGTTACAGTTCTGACTTTTACCAATGAATGATGAATGTGACACAATTCATGCAAATGCAATAGTCAGCAGTATATTGTGCAGGCAGATGATAGCTTATAGAAAAGGAATAGCCAATCTGAGATCATAGACAGAGAAATAGACACACAAAATCAATGCAGAATGACAGTAAGTAAAATAAATTTAAATTTAAACTTCAAATTTTATTACCCAACTCTGTGGCCTACTACTGCCAAGAAGCTTATTTTGAAAAAGTGTGACATAGTGACACTAAAATATTAAAAGGACATGAAACATAGACAAAATTTTCACAATTTAATGACATGCAATAGGAGTTAGTGGCATGGTTAATTTCAAAGTAATGGATCCATACTTTGGGTATCAAATCCTGAACCTGAAGTAAAAAGACTTGAACTACCTATGAAAATCAATAATCTTACAGAGATAATTTAACTAGAACTATATTGCTAATATTAAAGATAGAAAATAAGTGTTAGTATCAGTGGCACGTTGTTTACCACATCACAGGACTGCAGTGAGGTTAATATTATGTAGTTGCAATATTTCATTTATCTTGGACTATTTTATTATCAGAAATACATATAGAAACAATTCTTTCTTGGAAAGGATTATATTAATACATTTAGGTTATAAAATCTTAAAGTTACTAGGTAACTTTTCCTCCATTGTGTATATTGCCATTCTCTTTTCTCTAAAATTTTGGCCATTAACTGAATTATTAAGTTATCCTTTTCTAAGATTATACTAATATATCCTTGAATGATATATTTTAATATAAATTTTAGAATAAGAACAGTGTTTATGCTATGTGCATACTTTCTGCTAATCTAAAAGGAAACTTAATCAAGTTAAGAATCTGGGGCCAAGTGCAGTGGCTTACATCTGCAATTCCAGCACTTTGAGAGTCCAAGGTGGGCAGACCATGAGGTCAAGAGTTTGAGACCAGCCTGGCCAATATGGTGAAACTATCTCTACTAAAAAAATAAAAAATAAATTAGCCAGGCATGGTGGTACACACCTATCGTCCCAGCTACCCAGGAGGTTGAGGCAGGAGAATCGCTGGAACCTGGGAGGCAGAGGTTGCAGAGAGCCAAGATTGTGCCACTGCACTCCAGCCTGGACAACAGAGTGAGACTGCATCTCAAAAAGAAGAAGAAGAATTTGGAGTTCACTTCATGCAACTTTTCATTTTACATATTGGGGCTCCAATTTAAATATAATTATTTCTGCTATTTTTCAGAAGCTAAAACTACCTTGAGAAAACAGCATAAACTAATGTTTAGCAATATATTCTCGTGCTTTCTGTTTCATAGGGCATAATAAAAGTGTAAGTGTATAAACATAGAGCCATATTCACAAGTCTGTATTAATGTCTTCTCCACTAGGAGTAAACCAGAATCAACCTACTGCACTAAGAGCAGTCAGCCACACTCCTCTCTTGGTAAGCTTAAGTTAGTTCCTCATGTTTTCTATCATGTTTTGAAATTTCAGAAGGATTTTTCAATTTTTTATTTTAAAAATCTTATCTCCTCAAAACAATTTAATAAGGTAAGGATTATTTTCTCGGTTTCAGAGACAAAGAAATTGAGAGACCCACAATTTACACGCCTTGCCTTGATTCTCACAGCTACTCATGTGTCTTGCTCCAGTTCTCATAGTGGATTAAACTTTCAATCATGATCTTCCTTTCCATTACCCTCCTTATTTCTCTAATAATATTTGGTTGGAAGAACTCCCAACAGAGGTTGGAGAAAGCAAATGGACTAGTTGCAGGCTCCACTTACAGCTAATACTCACATTTTAGACAACACGAAAACCACAAAAAAACCATTGCCTACAGTTGGCTATTCACAATAGCCTAATAAAATTAACGTAACAAATCTGGTACAAAATCTTCAAGAAAAGCTCAAAATAATTGTTTATGCTCCCCAAATTATGTAGGTCCACCAGATAACAGAACCAATTAGAAATTGACAAAAGTAGAATTGACAAGTAGACAGATTCCTACAAGGAGCATTGGGACACAGTGCTTCATAGCTGTGTAGAGTGTCAAGAGTTGCAGTCATTTTGCTGGTCATTAGGTATTTGCTATGTCTTTTACATAAGCATATTATTTAAAATTTATGTTTGATTATTAACATGCAATATAGAATAAAGTTTACAAATTCAGATTTTAAGCTTTGGACAATTTACTTAACTTCTCTAGGACACAACTCAAACTATAAAGTTGTAAAATGAAGGGGGTTGCTGTGTGTGTGTGAAAAATAAAATATTTGTAATCTCTATGTATGTATTGTATATAAAGTCTTTAGTATAATCTTAAACATTATAAGATTTCCTTAAGCTGATAAACAACTTCAGCAAAGTCTCAGGATACAAAATCCATGTGCAAAAATCACAAGCATTCCCATACACCAATAACAGACAAACACAGAGCCAAATCATGAGTGAACTCCCATTCAGAATTGCTACAAAGAGAATAAAATACTTAGGAACACAACATACAAGGGATGTGAAGGACTTCTTCAAGGACAACTACAAGCCACTGCTCAAGGAAATAAAAGAGGACACAAACAAAAAAAACATCCCATGCTCATGGATAGGAAGAATCAATGTTGTGAAAATGACCATACTGCCCAAAGTAATTTATAGATTCAATGCTATCCCCATCAAGCTACCATTCACTTTCTTCACAGAATTAGAAAAAACTACTTTAAATTTCATATAGAACCAAAAAAGAACACATTTAGCCAAAACAATCCTAAGCAAAAAGAACAAAGCTGGAGGCATCAACGCTATGGGACTTCAAACTATCCTACCGGGCCACAGTAACCAAAACAGCAAGATACTGGTACCAAAATAGATATATAGACCAATGTTACAGAACAGAGGCCTCAGAAATAACACCACATATCTACAATTATCTGATCCTTGACAAATCTGACAAAAACAAGCAATGGGGAAAGGAGTCCCTGTTTAATAAATGGTGTTGAAACTGGCTAGTCATATGCAGAAAACTGAAACTGGATCCTTTCCTTACACCTTATACAAAAATAATTCAAGATGGATTGAAGACTTAAACGTAACCAAAAACCAGAAATACCCTAGAAGAAAACCTAGGCAATATCATTCAGGAGATAGGCATGGGCAGAGACTTCATGACTAAAACACCAAAAGCAACGGTAACAAAAGCCAAAATTGACAAATGGGATCTAATTAAAGTAAAGAGCTTCTGCAAAGCAAAAGAGACTATCATCAGAGTGAACAGGCAACCTACAGAATGGGAGAAAAAAATTGCAATCTATCTAAAACAGGGCTAATATCCAGAATCCACAGGAACTAAAACAAATTTACAAGAAAAGAACAACCTCATCAAAAAGTAGGCAAAGGATATGAACAGACACTTCTCAAAAGAAGACATTCATGTGGCCAACAAACATATGAAAAAAGCTCATCATCACTGGTCATTAGAGAAAACCACATTGAGATACCATCTCAAACCAGTTAGAATGGAGATCATTAAAAGATCTGGAGACCACAGATGCTGGAGAGGATGTGGAGAAATAGGAACACTTTTACACTGTTGGTGGGAGTGTAAATTAGTTCCACCATTGTGGAAGACAGTGTGACCATTCCTCAAGGATCTAGAACTAGAAATTCCACTTGACCCAGCAATCCCATTACTGGTCATACACCGAAAGAATTATAAATCATGCTATTAAAAAGACATGTGCACATATATGTTTATTGTGGCACTGTTCCCAGTAGCAAAGACCTGGAACCAACGCAAATGCCCATTAATGATAGACTGGATAAAGAAAATGCAGCACACACACACCATGGAATACTATGCAGCCATAAAAAAGTATGAGTTCACATCCTTTGCAGGGACATGGATGAAGCCAGAAACCAGCACTCTCAGCAAGCTAACACAGGAACAGAAAACCAAACACCACATGTTCTCATTCATAAGTGGGAGTTGAATAATGAGAACACATGGACACAGGGAAGGGAACATCACACACCAGGGCTTGTTGGTGGATGGAGGGCCAGGGGAGAAATAGTATTAGGAGAAATGCCTAATGTAAATGACGGGTTGACGGGTGCAGCAAATCACCATGGCATGTGTATACCTATGTAACAAACCTGCACATTCTGCACATGTATTCCAGAACTTAAAGTATAATTTTAAAAACTCAATAAATTTTAAGTGGTAGACTTGGCAGTATTGGAGTACGAGCAGTGGTTGAAATAATAGCAACAGTTATGAAAGCTACTTTCTCTTGGGCCCTGATAGAGCTGGATATTGGTAGTTCCATCATCTGTGCTTCACCTATTAGAACCTGAGTTCATAGCTCCTTGTACAGGTCCACAACAATTCTGGTGAGCCAGAAGTAACTACCTGGCCACTGTCTTTCAAACTTTCCCATTGCCACCAGAATCCTAAGACCCTTCAGCCAATTATTCTCAGCAAAAATGAGAAATGAAATTTCAGCTAATAAATTACCACATCAAGAGAGTATCCCACGACAACAGGGAAAAATCAGATAGTGTATAAGAGCAATTTTTATCTCTGTGGGGATTAAATATTAAGTTACTACCTTATCCTATTCATCAAAAAAAAACCTTTCAAAGTTGGTTAAATACTGCAGTGTAAAAAGCAAATTATAGAAAACCAGAAAATGTAGCTCAGTCTTAATCTGACCTTGTAGTGGGGAAGGTCTTTCTAAACATTTTTTTAAATGGCTAAAATCATATAAGAAATTACTTACAATTTTGACTATGATAAATTTAGCATTATGTATTAAAACTGAAAGGGAATATGATAAAATTTACATAAACATACATACATATAAAAACTTGATATTTTATATTAATGGCTGGTGTATATTATATATATATGTGTATATATATATACATACACACACACACACACACACACACACACACACACACACACACATATATATATATATATATATATACATGATGTCAATGAATAAAGTTAATTCAAGTTTAGTCAAACAAAAATTAACCCCACATCATTTTCCTTAAAAAATGGGTAAAATAAGACTGGGCACAGTGGCTCATGCCTGTAATCCCAGCACTTTGAGAGGCTGAGGCTGGAGGATCATGAGGTCAAGAGTTCAAGACCAGTCTGGCGAACATAATGAAACCCCATCTCTACTAAAAATACAAAAAGTTAGCTGGGCATGGTGGCAGGCACTTGTAGTCCCAACTACTCCGGAGGCTGAGGCAGGAGAATCACATGAACCCGGGAGACAGAGGCTGCAGTGGGCTGAGATCCAGCCATTGCACTCCAGCCTGGGCGACAGAGACTCCATCTCAAAACACTAATAATAATAAATTTAAAATAAAATAAAATGTGTAAAATAATAAGAGGTAACATAATATTATCAATACTGTTATACACATATTGCAAGTAAACATACATTAAATTATACCCTTCCAGCTTGCACTGCCTGGCTGTAGCGCACACCTGGCTGGGGTGGAGGCCCTGGCCTGGTCCGACCTCGTGAGGCTTGAGGCTTGAATGCTTCTCCAACCACCTGTTCCCACCTCCTGCCCTGCAACCAGCCTTGGCAGAGCCCTCGTGGCCAGATGCCCAGTGCCTGTCATGGAGTCGGAGCTGCACTTCCTCATCAGCCAGTATCTATCGACCAACCTGTGCCAGAGAGCGGCCTAGGTGCCAGTGCTGGAGCTGGAGCAGTACCAGCTGCTGCTGAAGAGGTTGGACTGGGAGGGCAACGAGCACAGCAGTCTACAAATTTGAGACATAATTATTAAACTGAATACAAAGAACTGGTCTTGTCCATTAAGCATGTGGCTCCTGATCATCTGCTGTGCGTCTGCCAGTGCTTCAATCTTATTTTGGATAAAGAAATTCCACTCCGGTTTTCAAGAGTCACTTCTTTCCTTGGTGCAGGAAGGCAGTCTTTGTTACATACAGCAAAACATAGGTTAATATAAAGATGTGTTCTGCTTTCTGTTAAGAGCTAAATAATTGCTATAACTGTGACATAATGCAAGCATTGTGGAAGAAAGGTAATAATATATGTAAGTCATGCTGTGTACCATACAACTCTCTGCATTTAGCATAGAACACTGAATTTTGCTGTGTGTTTCATGGGCCCTTCTGCATATAAAAAAAAGCTTGAATTTACTCTGAGATGTGTTTGAGGTTTTAATCAGTGTGACTTCTTAATCTTCCACTCTGGAGCTCACTTATAACTTCGTTGAATGTAATTGTATTTGTCTAATAAACTCTCTAAATGCTAGGAGTATTTCATTTGATATTTAGAAGTTAAAAGTCCTTTGTTATAAAGGGAAGTGATTTCATAAATTTGGAAGTAGCTTGAGAACAAGTGCCAAAAATGTAAAATTGCATGGTTCTGTTCTTTACCAATTTGATTTTTTTGCAAAGTTATGTACTAGCATAATGTTTGTAACTGCTATTCTTTTTCTGTGAGCTTGATATAAATTACTTAAACTAAGTATATGCATGTGATATGATCCACGTGTACATCTGATTAAACTGATAATGGACAAAAATTGTTAGTTCTTTTGATCCTAGGCATATATTACATTACATCCCATGATTATTTTTTGTTACAAGCTATTGCTGATGTGATGCTACCTCTTAAATGCACCAGTAACATAAAGCTTAACTGAGAAAGAAACAACCCTCCCTTTTAGTTCCATGCTAGACTGGTTTATCAGCTTTAGTTGTTTCTTAGTCCTCTATAGCAATGCCACACTGTGGAATTAGGAAACCGTTTATATTCTTCTTCCTTCTTCTGTGTCCCTATTCACTTTGTAATTATTCTGTTTTAGGTGGTTATGTGGTTGTTACTGGGGTGGCATGTTTTCCTCTGTTTTCTCTACTTGTGTCAAGCTCGGTGTCATGGTTTTGTTATGAACACTGCTTGCTACTAGCAGATCTTAAAAGAGACTTCAGCAAGCAGCTCCAGAGTTGGACCAAAATTCTCTATTTGTTTTATACTAGTACCACCAGAGGATGCCTTGTAACTGCTCTTTGGTCATAACGGTAACGAATCCATTCATGGAAAATGCAATATGCTTGTTGGTTTGGGGAACCTGAGATTTCATAGAGGTTTAGTATGATGCTCTCCCTCCTATTTTTTTTTTTTTTTGACTGGTGAAGAAACTAAATTTCTAGCACAGCATGACTGCTCATAACCTGTATTCTGCTGCTATCTCCCATAGAGGAGAGTAGATATTGTTTTCTTAGTGCATTGGCCGGTAGGACAAGGAGGGATGGGGCTTTTGAATTTGTGTTCAGACTCACAGATCCTACATATGGGCTCTTCTGTAGACGATTATCTGTGATTGTAAAATAAAAGGAAAGATATTTAATTTTAATTTGTCAATACTTCATAAAGAGAGTAAAGTCAATGCAGTATTGGCCAAATTAATTTTAAACCTGAAGAAGTCAAGAATTTTCATATAAATTAAAGAAATTAAATTTTTCCTTTTAAAAGTTTCCATTTTTAAAAAGTTGAATCAAACGTAAAACCTTTCATCTTTAATATTGTATGGTAAAATTCTATGTTGAAAAATCAACACTAATTTGGCATTAAATGGGAAATAAATAAATAGTAACTTTCTGGGGACTTTTTGGTAATTAAAGCCTTATGAATTTCTATAATCTGATTTGAAAATTCCCCCCTTGAGAAATTTACTCTAAGGAAATTCTGAGATACGCGTAAAATACTAAATGCTAAAGTGTTTATTTATGATAGCAAAAGATTTCAAAACAGCATTAGCATACAAAATTAGACTGAATGATGCGATTTTCATACAATGGAAGAACATATAGTCATACAAAATCTTACTATAGAAGTTATTCATGTGAGAAATATTTATAATATGCTATTATAAAATATACAGAATTATTCCAGTTTTACAAAACTAACTACATATATATGCATAGCAAATACCACAGAAAATGTTAAACATGTTTATGTCTGGGCAATAGGATTATGGGTATTTTGTTTCACAGTTTCAAATACACACACACACACACACACAGATACACACACACACACACACACACACACACACTTTTATATGTGCATAAAGCCTTTTTAAAAAAATAACTAAAGAGAGAATATAGAGAATGAGGAAGCATGAAGCATAGAATGGAGTCCAGCAGTCATGTGGATGAGAACAGTGAGAGAACTAGTGGGGTTAATCAATACATGGCAAGGGGATGATGTCCCTCTTCAGTCAATTTGCTAATAACCAAGGATCCAACCACCTAACTTGTGGTCTTTGAGGCTATTTGATTGAGATTGTACAGCTGCCACACTGTACACTGCTTTCAGTTTCTGGCCATTTTCATTGAAAAAGACAGGAAAGGGAAGTGGCTGACACAGCTGCTCTTCCCATGGGTAGTCACGTTAATTAGGGCCAAGCAAGGGGAACCAGGGAAGTTTTCTGATTTTTCCTCAGGAAAAAAACTTACTGTCAGCGCTTTCTTTCTAATCTCATTCTCTTAGCAAACCCCTCTTTCTCTCTCTATTCTCTTTGAGATGCTGGATATTGATGAAAAAAACACTTGCAATCCCTGCCCTAAAATTGAAATAACTTACCTACATACAATGCAAATAACAGGTATTGGTTTTCACAAAAGTAATTTAAAATTGTATCTCAGACCAGCTTCTCAAAATTACAATTCACCAGGCTAATGTTATAAGAAGAAACACTGAGAGTGAAGAACAAGAGACGGCAGAGTTAGACAGAATACAAGGTGTAGAGCACATGCTCTCAGATTCCTAGAAGTGCAGAAAAAGCATTAGGTATTCTGAGCTTCTGCTACCAGGTGGTGATCAATGTCTACTCTTGGAGGGAAAAGTCACTGGAAGCCTCGTCCAAAGTCACCTTGGAATCTTTGGAAATTCTGCCAGCAGGCTGGTGTTTGCCTTTGCGCAGGAAAAGAAGCTGTGTTCTCCCCTCTCTCCATAACCAGGAAAGCCAGGTAGCCACCTTTCTCTGCCTATTTAATGAATGAGGGTGTTTTCCTTCAGGGGACAAGTCACTGAAGACCAGGGTCCTAAAATGCCAAGGTGGCATTCTCCCTAACACTGCCTCAGAGCGAGATTCTGTTGTACATTGAAGAGAAAATGACTACAGTTTGGCTGATTAAGACTTCCCTGCAGTCTTATTTCAGTCATACTTCCTTTCAGAGACATGGAAGCCCTCATGATAATACTCTGTTTACAATATAAATCTAATCATCCTTATTAGCTATTCTGTTTCTCTTGACAAATTAACATTTGATAGTCTTGATAATTCTATTTAGAGACTTTGTTATGGGAAAAACAACCCTGAACAAATGGCTAAATTTCCTAAGCTTACCTCAGATATAATTATTTGATATAGAGTACAGATTCCTTTGATATTTCGGTAAATGGGATTAAAATTTGTAGGACCCACTCTCTCATTAAGAAGAAAATAGCCAAGGGCAAGTGGGTTGAACCTAAGGCCCTTTGCAATATTAAGCGCCCAGGAAATACCCACCCTGAATCACTGAAAAGTTCCTTTAGGCTTTTCGTTGTGAACCTCAGCTCTACAGTGAAAACATATTCTGATATAAAAAGGTCACACTGTTTTTATTATCTCAGACTGTATCTCTGAGCAGGGCTAAAACCGAAAAAATTCTAATGCCACTTCCTGTCTCGCTGGGTTAGCTCTGATACTTCAACAATGACCACAAAATAGATGATGTAGATTATAAAGCGCTAGTGTAGGTCAGTAGATCCTGTCTCAGTTTGAAACAGCAAAATGCCACCAATCCAATTAAGAAGGTTCAGCTTCCCACGTCTCTGAAGGGAAATGTCTCTCAGGAGAGGTTTGGACATGATAGAATTAAGGCCTGCTTCCTATACAATGCTCTGTAGACCTCTCAGTCGGGAAGATAATTAGAATCTGCAGAAATCCGCAGATAAATATATGTATGAATATGTTTGCCAGAAATTTGATAGAGCACTGGTTTCTCCATCATCTGATGAACAAATGAAGAGCATTTCCACATATGTATCTTTACTTTCACGGCTTTTCTGCCTAGGGTATCTCTAACCTCTTTACTTTTCTGGCTAAAACCATATGCCAAGGCCTAACCCAGGTCCCACCTCTCCTGTGAAACTTTTCCAAGTTGGTTGAAGATTATTTTCTTAATCTTCATTTCTGTAATAACCATCCACACCACTGTTAAGCTTATGTTTTGCTATCTGGTATCCATTCATTCATTCATTCATTCACCCATCCAACCAATCAACAAATATTTATCTAAACTTGTATCAGGCATTGTGCTCACTCTTGAGTACACAACAGCAATCAAAACAGAAGTAATACTGCCTTATGAAGCTTAGATTGTGGTAAGTTCTAAGAAAAACCCTAGGGAGCTGTGGAGGGAGTGATAAGGGAAACATGCTTTAGCTGGATGATCAGGTGCAGGAGGTGGTAATGAACGTCTGCATCTGCCACTACGGGTGCCCAACATCTTTTTAGCACCCTTCCTATGTCATGGTAGCTTTCTACATTGTGAAAACAGCCTTCTTAAGGTAGAAACCAAAAACCCTGACTGTATAGGGTAAAAACGTATTCTGTATCCTTAGATTCCCTTGACTATCTTCTTCCTTCTAAAGGTGCCACCCACTTCTGAACTGTGCCACCACTCTGCTGGGCTTGCAGGCTGGCTGGAGGGTGAGATAAAGCTGTGGGCCACATGGTCCACATCCCTCAGATGTTGAAGCAATTTACTCTAAGTTTCCCCTACATTTCCAGACCTAGATGAAATGCCACAGTACCAGGAGTGGCTTTCAACAGTGACCTGAATTATGCAAGCTGAAAGCCTGAGGGAACTGACCCATGGTGAGGCCAAACTGGTAAAATAGGACATGGATATGGGAGAAAGCTCCACAGATAAATTTCTCCTCCTTTCTCCCTTCTAAAGATTACCCTGAATCAGTTCCTCTTTTTCACTGCTCTGGAGAAGTACAACACACCAATAGACAGGCATCCTGAACACAGGAACCAAAACAGAAATGCATCATAGCACATTTCTCTGCTCATTTTCCTCACTCTAACTGCTGGATTCGTACTTCTCACAGAAAGTGTCACATGTTAATCCTTGTCTCAGGCTCTGCTTTCTGGAGAACGTGGTCTAAGAAACTTGCATTTCCCAGACTCCTTTGCAGTTGTGGGAGGACAAATATCCAGGTTTCACTGGTCAGATGTACCTGAGATTTGACTGTAGATAGAAGCAATATGAAAGAGTGGCCACTAGTGGGGACATCTTTTGGCATGTGCTATTGTGAGAATAGTATTGTGGAGCTTCTAGAATTCAGATCTAAGATCCACAAATGATCACTGCCACCCAGGGACAAAAGCAATTGTTTTTGCTAGAAACAACTGCTGTAAAAGTACTGTGATGTACTGGGTATGATCCTAGCTATATCATTAGCCCGTTGTAATCAATAAGCTTAGTTCTCTTCTCCTGGTAGATGCTCTGTAATCAACCATTTTACTATAAATCTTTCTGCTTAAATAAAATACCATATATTCTATCGTTTGCAACTAAGAAGCCTGACTGACAGAAGATTGACTAGCTGAATACCTGTTCTCAATCTTGTCATTCTCAAAAAGAGAGACAAAAATGAAATACCTGAATTTCTATTCTCCCTTGAAGTGAGGGATACGCTTGTGATATAGGTGAGATAGTGCTGGCCTATGAGATAGAGGAAGAATTTCACAGTCAGAGCTTCACTTTCTGAATGAAAAGATCAGCCTTCCCTCTTTCATCTTTCCCTTACTTCAAAGACAAATGATATACCTTTTGTCACGATATTCCTCTTGCAACCATGGGATAATAGTTCAAAACTTTAAAGATGGCAATTTAAAAATAAACAAGACACCTGAGACATTGATGGTAAAATTAGTTGGCACATTCATGAGTTACTTCACCATCTCTGAAGTATCTACCCTGGCCTTATGTGTGGTAGGCTGAATATGGATATCCCTGAACGTCTATGCCTTAATCCTTGAAACTTATGAGTCTGTTACCTTACATTGTACAAGGGATTTTTCAGGTGTGAATAAATTAATGATTTTTGAGGTGGGAAGACTTTATGGGTTGCACAGGTGGACCCAATAGAACCACAAAGGTAATTGTAAGAGAAGCAAGAAGATCAGAGTCAGAGAAGATGGAAGGATGGAAGCAGAGGTCACAGAGAAAAGATGCTAAGCTAATGGCCTTACAGGTAGAGTAGAGGAAGGTGGGCTGCCTCCAGAAGCTAGAGAACACAAAGAAAGGAGATTCTCACCTAGGAACACAGTGCTGCTGACACTTGATTTTGGGCTCATTGAAACTGTATTCAAACTTTTGAGATCTAAAACTGTGAGATAACAGGTTTGTGTTATTTTAAGCTAATACATTTTGGTAATTGGTTACAGTAGTAATAGGAAACTAATTTGTTTTGTGAGACTCTATTTACTCAACCTGTCATTCATTAATCAGATTCTCTGTTATTTCCAAGGACATGCCTAATACAGCAACAATCTTTCCCTTTATTGTGGAAAGGATTCTTGGTTAGAAGAGAGAGGTCCTGTTTTTTGGTCTTAGCTATGATACTAACTTGCTTGGTAAACTTGAACATTAGTTTCTCATCTATAAGGGAGGTTCAAAATATTGCATACTTTACAGAACTGGTAAAAAACTGTGACAGCATATGTGAGTGAGTTGCATAATCTCTGAAGTGTTACATAAATGTCTGTGTTTTTTTTCTGTGAATTCAGGATATTGAAATAAATTAGAGGTGTCAAAACACCTAATATACTTGCCAACATTCTCTATGCTGGGCCTATGCAGACATAAGTAATCAATTATAGGATTCTTTTTTGCCTAATCCATATGCAGTCCCAGAATTCTCAAACAGTATTCCACACAACCACTGCCATTTCAATAGCATTAACACAAGAAACAATACCTATTTAAAATCCCAGGTTTACATGGTTTCTAGATCTGGTCTATCGATACACACTACTTCCAATATTATACTATACCTGTAAGTTACAAATAATTCCACACCTTGTGCTATACCAAAAATTAAGTACATAATAGATGTTTAATTAAAGGAATGTGTCTAGTGGAGGATTATTTGTATAAATGTTTAAATTAGCACAATGCTATTATTAACATGCCTGCTTTAACATGATTTTTAAATCAGCATGATACTATTATTAACATATGGTAGCCCAGATTATTTAACAAATTGAAGGTCAGTATAATTATTACACATTCTAAACCATGTGTTTATTACTTTGAGTTTATTTATTTTCAAAGTGTTTACTACTCTATATACCCACCTTTCATTTATTCTTTTATTTATTTCTTTCATTACCATAAGCCTATTCAAAATGGTATCAAGCACACACATGAATTCATACACACAGTTCCTCAAAGTTCTTTAGGTCTAAAACATAAGCAACACCAAGCACAAATGTATAATGAAATATTTCTTTTTATAAATGACATTACACAGAATATGCCAATAATTTTAGAAAATGCTCTGTGCTGTATTTCAGATGATAGAATCCAGGAATAAATGTCACTCCAGCTAGGCACCCTCAAAAATCTCTAGAAATTTACGAACAACTCAAAATGCATAGCAGTCTGAAGTTGAAGATCTCTGACCTTCAGGTAATAAGTAGTAAACCTCAAGATTTAACTTCAGACCCAGTGGATGCAACACATAAACATCAGATTCACTCGCTTAGCCAGGGTAGCAACTAGTGAGAGAGGTTTTCACTCACTTACACAGGAAGAAGGAAGGCTATCGTTAACAAGTTCACTTAAGCACTAGACCAGACAGAGACAAGCTGTGGGCTGTCACCCATTGATCTCAGAGGTTTTCCAACCCAACGAAGGCTTAAGGTACCTGTCCTCCCTAATGAGGCTCTACCTTAAGAAATTATTAGAACACTTCCACGTAAAAATAATGTCCATGGGTGTCCTAGTATATATAACTAGGATACAGCTTTGGTCAAATACAGGTCAGTTATTGGTTACTTGTTAAGATATTTTAGCCAAATTATTTTGAATTAATATTTTGGGGGATTAATCTCCCCCATTATCTATTTCTTGCCTTTTCATCTAATATGAATAATCAATAAGAGGCCAAGTAAAACAGTCATTTTTTACTTAATTTCCTACTATCTACACATAGGAGGAGCAGGGAACATGGGATTTTCCTCTTCCCCCTGCTTCTTCTAAAAGAAAAGGAATAAAGCAGAGGCAGAAGATAAAGTAGGTGAAAGGGAATTTTTTTACTTGCCTTCTTACAGTTTTTACCCTCTAGTGTTCTACAAAAACAATTCACTCATTCCAACAGACAACAAAGGGAAAAATGTTCTTGCTCTTGAGATAAGAAAATATGGCCATAAAATTAATCTTGGAAACATACACCTACAGTTATATTGATTGGCACCATCCAAGAACCAGAAATCCATTTGGCCTGGCCCCAAAAGTCAATGTCTGGAAAAACAATAATAATTTAAATTCTCATCTATGTTTTCTGGTTCAGTAAAGCATTTCTTAAGCCTGTTTATGCCAATTACGTTCACACGCATCAACATTATGATATTATTAAAAGTGAGAGGAAGAAGACAAGTCAAATCTCATTATTGCAAATAAAGTTTCATGTTTCTACGCTACAGTAGTTAGCTTGTTCATTACACATAACCGTAATCTCAATGATAGGCTAAATTCCAGGACAGAGATGGAGAATCTCAAATGGAAGCAGTGATGTCCAATTGAAATACTGTGTGTACTAAATTTGGACTATGGAAATTGAGAAGTATCAAGACTCATAATCAAAATATAGCAGAATATTTTGAATAACTAATAAATCATGGAATACATACTAGTAGAAAACATAGATTCAAGCAAAATTATATTCTATTTATGTACTGGTATAAAAAGCAATAATAGAATAATGTTAGATAAAACCTATATCCCTGCAATAGCAAAAAGTATCAATGGACATGATTTTGTAAGGTTACAGATATATACTCATGGAGAGCTTTTACGAATAGTGCTAAAACAAAAATGTCTCCAAAACTCTAGCATCCTGATCTGATTCTGTAAGACTCATTCAGTCTTGAGTGGATCTGTGTTGCCTAGATTTCCATATAGAGTACATGAGTCTTGGCGTTCAACTCCATCTTTATGTAAGGCATATGTTTAAAGTCTCATATTATTGAACTGTGTTATATTAGGATAATTTTTCAACTGCAATAAAACTGTGCACATGATTCAAACAATTGAGGCATAAAATTATACAGTTAGGTATGTTGTGCAAAACAGACTATACATATAAGCAACGAGGAGAAAGAAAATTTAGGAAGTGATGGTACCTGAGTTGGATCTTGAAGCATAGTTAGAATGTAAAAATGCCTTGCAAAGACAAACTCGGCCCCTTTAACTTCATTAATATAGATAACCAATCTAATACAAATAATCAATCAATATGATAGAGAGAAAAAAATCTATTGGGGTTTACCCAAGTGTAAATTATCCACAGATCACCTGTGATTTCATAATAGCATGACATCTTTATGTATTTTTATTGTCTCTAGTAATCTTTTTGCAATTAAGGTTATCATTTTGCTAAATTCGCTTATAGAAGCATTTAATTCTCAAAGTGCCTATGTTTTCTAAGTAATTTTTATGTAAACACATTCCCTAAATACCTTTGACAATCTCTACTTCCTTTATGAAAAAATCCAAGAAATCTTAAATTTAAGTCTTCTTTTTTTTTTTTAAGTCTTCTTGATAGTTCATCAGAACCACACACATACGCTGTATTTCTGTTGTTTGTAGAGTTTTGCTCAATTGAATTTCATGGGTTACCTTAAAAACATTATAAACACAGTCACATGACTATTACTACTTGTCTGCTTGTTAGAGGAAAGCTGTAGATTATACACTTTATATGTACATTATAGTTATCCATTATATTATGCCATTTTTTCTTTGTAATAAAGATGCAAAGAAAACATTTCTCTTGGGGTTCAGTCTAAAGGAAAGCTCTACTTCTGAACAAAAGGGTTTAATTTTTATAATCACCATGGACCTACAGATGTTTTCCTTTCTGTTACTTAAAAATGAATTGAAGAAAGCCTACATAGATGATAGACCAATATCTCAATAAACGGCAATATCTCAATATCTCAAAACATTTTACCACATCATATCATATTAGAGTGAGTTCAAATTCCATCCCACTAAGCTCTGCTAAGGGGACCCACTCCAAACCACTAATTGCAGAAATGACCTCACTGAATATGGAAAAATCTCTTTTTCTTCCCCTGGTTCTTCAAGATATCCAAAATCTGCTTTGCTAGTAGGCACATTTATAAATTGTCTAGTTAATTAATCTGACATACAACTCACAAATCATTTATCATTGCAGGATACTGTAGGACCATTAGTAATTTTTTATCAAACAACATCAGAGAACACATATAATTCATTTTTAAAACTTCAAAAGCTAATTTTTCTTGGCTTATCCATGAGTTAATATTATTATTATTATTGTTGCTGTTTTTGTTGTGTTAGCAACAAGATCTTGCTATGTTGACCAGGCTGGAGTGCAGTGGTTATTCACATGCATGATCATAAAGTACTGCAGCCTTGAACTCCTGGCTTCAAGTGATCCTCCCACTTCAGCCTTCTTCATAGTATATTAATTTTCAGATATCTTTTCTATATAGGCTCTCTATATCTCGGCTTAAATTTTTGAATTATTTTCATAAGCTAGCTATCTAAGAAGTCTAGTAGAAATGCTTTTTGGGCTGACGATTCAGTAGGATCTGTGGTAAAATGATGTTTGGAGGAGACAGAACTCACACTTGGCTCCCACAGCCTCAATCTTCAAGTGAGACTCTCAGAGTGACAAACCTAGACCAAGGACCTTGGCTAACAGAAACAAAAAGACTTGAGTGTGTATGTGAAAGACAGCTACCTATGCAAGCTGTCCTCCAAGCCTCTCAAAGACGTGACAATTTTTTCAAGAGTGGGGAGATATACTAAAAATGAATCAAGAAATGCACTCCATAACTGAAGGTACAGTAGAGAAACAAGAAAATGAGGTCACCCTGGTTTTTGACTCATTAATAAGATCAATGCATATGATAAAAGGATATTTACCACAAATCTCTTTATGACCATAGTTTGAGCAGAGTCAAGGCAGTGACACAGGAAAGGTGACCTAAAGGCAGTCAGCAGAGAGGGATGGAAATGAAAAATTATTAAATGCAAAGTGTGAGTATATGCTGGGAACTGGAACCAGAGTCCACTTAGCAGAAAAGAAGATGGAGTCTAAAGTCAGAGACAGTGATTTTACCGTCATGTTATGACTCTATTCATCATTCATCAGTTGCATCCAAGGACTACTGGGTAATAATTTGCCAAAAAACAGGATTTTATAAGTTAAAAGTGTAAGATGCACATAGGTGTTAGAGTTCAAGACCCAGATGACAGAGGATTTCAAAAGAGCAGAGGGAACCAACATAGGCAGTAAAAGAATATAGTGTTCAGGGCACTTGAGACTTCTGCAGTTTCTGAATTACAGGATGAATATAGTGAAAAGATGGGATTGGAAAGGGAGGTTGGAGTCAGGTTACGGAGAACCCTAAAAACTGGGATAAGCCATTTAGATTTGTTACTAGAAGAATTTGGGATCTATTAAATATTCAAGAAAGGAGAATACATCTACCATACTTGTGTCTAAAAAGTAAGAATACTTACAGTTTTGTGGGTGGAGTCAAGGCTGATGGTAGGCAAGAGATAATGATTCCTCCAAGGAATGTCACTGGGGATGATGGTGAAAAATCAGATTTGAAATACATACGATTTGATAGAAGCAAAAGGATATGGTGACTGATTAAAGTTAGAAGGCATCAGGAGATGCCAAAAAGAGGTCACTCATTCATTGTCTAAGATGATTTATTGAGAGCCACGTGCTAGGGACTAGGGACTGTGCTTGTTGCCAAGGATAAAATGGCCGACCAAAATAAAGATGGCGGAAGTGAGAAATATATTTCTTTACGTAATAATCATTCAGATGTGTGTATTGCTTCAGGCTATAGTAAGTTCTATGAAGGAAAATACAGTTTTGAGATAGCCTGTAAAAAATAAACCTGAGAGAACATCTACTTGTAATAGGTGCTTTACATGAGATATGCAGGATGCGTAAGAGTAACCAAGGGAAGGGATGTCTGAGAATGGTCCAGGTAGAGAAAGAGCATGGGCAAAAGACCTGGAGGAAAGTGAGTCTGCCACAGCCTAACTTAAAAAATTTCTGTGGGTCCCTTGATAAATGGTGATGCTGTCAGATAGAAAATACAGGAAGAGAAGAAACTATAAGGGCACTGGAGGAAGAAAGTAAGAACGTGTGTTGTATTTTGGACACTTTAAAATGTTTGCAAAACACTGGTTTAGTTGCTCAGGGCAGGCAGATAGATGGGGGGCTGGAGACTGAAAGTTTGGATTCATCAATGTTCACTTGACACTTTTATTCATAGCTTAGTGAATTTTTCTAGGGAAAGTAAGTAGAAACAAAAAAGAAGACAGTTTTGAATGGAACCCCAGGGAAGAAGCAATAATTACACAACAAGTAAAGTAAAAAGAGGGAATAATAAGACTGGGCAAAAGTCGTCAGAAAGACTAAAAGAGGGCACAAGCGTGATAGCATGGGAGCCAATGGCAGCAATTTCCACAGAGAAAATGGTTAATTGGGTCAAATTCATAGTCTGATCAAGCACAATGTGCTGTAAAAAGCCCATGCTTAGTCAAGTTGCAGGTCAAAGGTACCTTTAACAAAAGAAGATTCAGTTCAGGATAAAGTCTGGAAAGCTATTGAGGAATGAAAAGAAGGAAAGCTCCAGAAACACTGTAAAACAAAACAAAAACCTAGTTTTATTTCTATATCTCTTAGCAACTCTTAATTTTTCCCCCTTACAAATAGACTTTACTACCTTCTCTAAAAACTGAAGGTGCAAAGCCAAATTGAGTGGATGGTTATAAGCTTGATATGGGAGAGTTGACAGTTTTTAAAACTAGCTTGAGATAATTGGGGGAAGAAATAAATCTGATATAACGTGAGAGAATAGTATTTTTATTTTTGTGCTTTCCTTGTAGAATCAGATTTGGTTTGCAAAAAGGTAAAGTTTACATGTGTGGGTAGGATATCATCTTAAACACACAACAGATTCCAAGAAAGCATTCAGTGGTGTGGGTGGTTAAGCAAATATTCTTCCCTCATTCCGGTACTTTCTGCTGGACTTTCACCTTCTAAGTCTGAACTTGCCTACTGGGAAAGCAAAGAATGTGGCAGAAACATGTGTCAGCAAGTGTATGCTTACTTCAAAACAGTACAAAAGAATGAAGTATGTAGGTTGCAGTGACTCTGTAAAAAAAGTAGATGACCCTCACAAAGTGATGGCTTAACACACATTTAAATAAATTAAAACATTTTAACAGCTTTATTGAAGCATAACTGATAATATAAATAAGTACACATATTTAAAGTGTACAATTTGATAAGCTTAAATGTATGTGAAAACTCTTGTTAGGGTTACCGTAATTAAGGTAGTAGACAGATCCAGTGCTTCCCATAGTTTCTTTTTTTGTTTTTGTTTGTTTTGAGATGGAGTCTCACTGTCACATAGGCTGGAGTACAGTGGCGTGATCTCGGCTCACTGCAGCCTCCACCTCCCAGGTTCAAGCGATTCTCCTGTCTCAGCCTCCTGAGTAGGTCAGACTACAGGTGCATGCCATCACACTCAGCTAATTTTTTTGTATTTTTAGTAGAGACAGGGTTTCATCATGTTGACCGGGCTGGTCTCGAACTCCTGACCTCAGGTGATCCGCCTGCTTTGGCCTCCCAAAGTGCTGGGATTACAGGCACGAGCCACCACACCTAGACCCCATAGTTTCTTTGTGTCTTGTTTTTGTGTTTATTTTTGTGGTAAGAACACTTAAAATAGGTCTACCCTCTTAACAAATGTTTAAATAGGCAATACTGTATTGTTTACTATAGGTATAATGTTGTACAGCAGATCTCTAAAACATATTCAGCCAGCATAGCTGAAACTTCGTATCCACTTAACAACAAACTCCCATGTCTCCCAGCCCCCAGCCCCTGGTAAGCACTATTGCACTCACTGCTTCTATGACGTTGACTATAAAGATCTCTCATACAGGTGGAATCATGTAGTATTTGACCTTTGATACTGGCTTATTTTGCTTAGCATAATGTCCTCCAGGTTCACCCTCGTCATAAACAGCAAGATTCCCTTCCTTTTTAAAGTGGAATAATATCACACTGTACATGTCTAGCACATTTCTTTATCCATTCATCTGTTGATAGACAGTTGGGTTGTTCCCACATCTTGCTATTGTGAATAAGGCTATAACAAATAAGGAAGTGCAGAGAGCTCTTCAAGATCCTAATTTCAATTATTTTGGACATATACCCAGAATAAGAAATAAAACTCTACTTCTTTAACTGGGGAAGAACTTTTATAAAAATATATTTTTAGAACTGTGGTAAGGCTATATGCTTCTTAACTAAGTTTAAGTTTATGCAAAATGACCAATTTTTCTCCCTATTACCGCCAAGTAGAAAGGCACGAACACACACATACACACAAGAAAACTAAAAGCCCATATATAGCTCAGATGACCTACAAGCTAATAATAAAGGATAGAGAATATAATTAGTCTCCATATTAATTACTTTTAAACTAACTTCTGGAAAATTTCACTCACATTCCAAAGAAATTATTTAATGCAGAACACAGATGAGCTTGAGAGTGAAAATACATGGCATATAATGAGAGATGTATGTCAAGTTCAACAAGACTGATTTTATTTTGAGCAGCACACCTTTGCTCCATATTGACCCTTAGATTTTATTTCATTCTCTTTAATCTATTAGCAAATCTCACTAAATACTCTTTTAATATTTTCTTAACCTAATTTTCAAAACAGTAATCATGATGATAAAACAGCAACAGTTGCTCCTGTCTTATATGTTGCAGAAAACATGCAGTAGGTGTTTTATATTTTCATCCTATTTTATAGACAAACTGATATTGGAGAGTTAATGCAATTTGTCCAAGGTCCCACAGTTGATACTTACAGATAATTACTAGAAGCAGGGACTGAAACTCAAGTCTTAATCTGAAACCCTAACTCTTCCCTTCACCACACTGTAATCTATTATTAAGCCAACAGCTGAGTGGAAGCATCATGAAATGAGAGAAAAAAAAAAACAAACTCATGTGTAGAAAAAAAATCTGTTAAAATACGGGAAGCCAAAGCTTCTTATGTGGTTTGAGCATTTGTTGTTGCAGCTAGAAATGATTAAATTCAGAAATCCCAATCAAGTGTTCACATAATGATTTTTATTCTGGAATCTGTTTTCACATTACAACCATTTTTATAACTTTCTTAAGTAGTATATTTGACTTGACCACCCCCACTCGAAATTCTTTCTCTTAGTTCTTTAAGTTGGAACAGTATGATTTTACTCTGATCAGCCTTGAAAACCTTCCTACCTTCTTCTCTGACCTCTTTTGATTCTCCTAAGACATTCCCCAGGGACCCCACCCCTACATACACTCATTTTATTCTATCTGCCAGCCTAATCCACTGAGGTTGTAGCAGAAATCAATGGCTCATTCACGGGGTGGGGAGAACCAGTGCTTTGCTAAATTAGGCACTATTCAGAGGGATCCCCAATGTATCACCAATCTTATTATCCACACATGCACCCTATGATGTGACATGAACTACTAAGAAAGAAAAGAAAAGGGGAAAGAAGTCTCTTCAAAGAAGCATTAGAGATATCTCAGACTCGCTCTGCTTGTAGGCCATGGGTACACTGCTACAACACAGAGGCTATTCTGTTTTGAGAAAAGTCAAACTAACCGTGAGACAAAAATGACAAGTGGAAATTATCTGCAGCTACATCAAAACAAACTCTCAAGGTGCACAATGTGAAATAACTGCTGGCAACATACCCCCACACAGAGATAGTAATCACTGCCAGGAATGTTATCTTTGAAGGGCAGAAGTCTAAGTGATTGGCTAGCCAGGAAAAATAGCATAGACCCTTAGAATTACTGATCAAAGCAAACTGAAATTCCCTAAAGGAATCAGGATATGAAGTAATGTACATGTTTTTAAAATGAGGATACACTCAGATTATGTATATATCTAAAACTCCTGGATATCACCCACGGGCATCCTAGTCTAGACCACACCTTTTAAACTCCAAAAGTATTTGGAGAAATAAGCTTGGCATGGCCGACCCTCTTGTTCATGATTTCAAGATTGGGAACACTGAAATTCCTCACATTTCTTCCAAATCAAGATATTTAGATTGCAAACCCTTTAATCCAACTAGAAAGAGATATCTGGAATGTCTGAGCTCTCCTCCCAGATTGAAGAGATGTTTTTCAATTAGTAACATGGACTGAGGAATTTTCTGGCAACTGCCACTAAGCAAGTAAATTCAAAGATGATAAAATAAACTTTAAAAGAAAAAAAAAAAACAGCTCATTTTAATTAACTTCCGGTGAGACTTAAATGACAGCCCAAACCACAAAAAGTCAGTTTCCAAAAACACTGCTCTTTTTTATTTTCGCCAGACAGCATGACTCCACTGCCACTTATTAGTACTGATTTTTAGATGCATTGCTTTCTTTTCTTAAGTAACAGATTCACAAATAGAGAGGATACAATTCTCAGAAGAACTTGGGCAATATTGGCATCTCTAAGTTATTTTAAACTGATTCATCAAAACTAAAATATGAACATATCTCAATATTAACTATCTTAAAAATCTAAGCCAAGACCACACTAAATGTGGACCATTTCCTTAAATAGTGCAATAAAATATAATGGATTTTTCAACAAGGAATACTTCTAACTCTGCAGATAGATAGATAGAAAGATAGATAGATAGATAGATAGATAGATAGATAGATAGATAGATAGATAACTACATATATATATATATACATACATAACTAGTCTACAAAACTGCTGCTTCAATTTCCCTCAACCACCCCTAGATCCTTACATTTACTGCAATATCCTAACTACAACACAGAAAACAAAACCTTATAACTATGAATTACATAAATGTATCAGTATTTTGAGAAAAGCTGCCATGATATTGTCATCAGGTTAGAAAATTTTTTCTGTTTAATTTTAATTTGTTAAAATGAATTTAATTGTATTTCTTTCTTTTATTATCAGTATGGTTTTTGCCCTTTCTTTAACACTATCAAAGTTTTTGACAAGCAGAAAGTTTGTAAAAGATGAAATTTTATGTTACTAAGATCTTGCTCAGATTAGAAATCTTGTGAAAAATCTTTCCTTCACACATAAATGTGGCCCAATAAAGTGAGAGCTATTCACAATATCTTAATTCAGTTCTTGTATTTAGCAGAGTTAGCAAAAATGATATTTGTAGAAGTCTTATCCCAAGAAAATTGATTGATTGATCTGGCAATTTATTTAGTATCTGGTCACTTTAACAAGTTTCTACCAATGCTAATAATTCTTCCGTTGCTTTTTAGTATAAAATCATATTATCTTCACATTAAAGATAATCTTACCTATTCTTTTGAAAAGTTGTACCTCCTGTTTCCTGCCTTATTGCTTCAGTTGTATATTTTTAGTTTGAATTATGAAAAGTGTTGAGATTTTTGAGTCGTTTTGAGAAATACAGCTTTGAGTACAAAATGCTAAAGATAGAGAGACTGAAGATCTATTGTAGTCTAGGTGTGATGCAACGATACATGAAATAGGATGATTGCTAACAATATATACAGAAGAAGAAATAGCTATAGAATATTTTAGATTTAAGAAAAAGATCAGCTGGAGAAGATAGGTGGGCAACAAAAAATAACCCCAGACCTTTAACATGCACTAAGGTTGACTAATGGACAATAACCAGAATTGCTATATTTTCATAGACACTAAAATGTATGACAACATAGAAACCTAAACAGGAGATTTTTAAATGGTAAATTAATCTTACTTCATAGTTGATAAACAGTATGAAGTATGCAGATCAAGAGAAACATTTCAAATATTCTACCATATCTCCATGATCTCATACAATCTTGCTAATACCATAAAGTCTTCTATTAATGACATCTGTATAAAGCATTCACACTACATGAAGCAGCTACACATATGTTATATATAGCAATGGTTCCTGAGAGATTGATACTAAAACTTCCTAAAAATAGTTATACTTATAAAAATATTTTTTATAATCCCAGTTGATAATTGCAATCCATCCTTTATTCTCTTTGCAAACTCCATTCTACCAAACCTGATCCAAAGTGGCCTTTGGATGCAAACATCCCTTTCTACGTTGTTCTATAAATCCTTACCCTTTCCATTCTTGTACACAAGGTGAAATTCTAATGACCTTCAAAGCAATCTTTTGCCATTCTCTTGAAACAGGGGATTAAAGGGCAGAGGAGAAGAAATTAGGGGTACAGACAGCAAGTTTCGGTAGAGGAGAAATGTCAGTCATCTTGCCCTTCTGGGCATGTGGGTAGAGCAGAGGATCAGGGAGTGCACCAGCAGCTCCATCCCATAGCCCTTGAAGCAATCACAGGAAGTCACTATGTCAGTAATCAAAGCACAGGAAACCTTATCACTGATGATACTAATGCATCTGCCCTGTTTACATCCCCAAAAACAAAATAAAAATTGTTCCTTTCTCCCTCTCCCTTACCCTCCCCAAGCCATAAATCTCTCCCATCAAGCCTAATTCATTTTCCTATTTAAAGGAGGAAAAAACAGTGGCTTTTATGGCTTGTAAAGGCAAACTACAATGAAAATTGCAATTCATTTTTCTCCAGTCTCAATTTTACTGATTATTCTTTTGGTCAAGAAGAAATTTAAAGAAAGCAAAAGAAAATTCTACGAAAAAAGGTTCAACGTGAGATAAATCACAAGCAATTAAATTTGTAAAATTATATCACTAAAGTTTTTAACATCTCTTCTATGATGAAGAGTGAAGTTATCCAAAAATTTAGCCACTGCTCTTTGTAGAATAGTTTATTCACTTTAATAAAGCACAAGTGTATTTAATAGATACAATTTAAGTTCCTTTATTTTTCATCTACTAAAACACTGTTGCGTCTTTAGTGTAAACAAGACTGGTGTTACAAGTATATTTTTCCTAGTTGTATCCCTTCCCTTTCTATTCTTACATTCTATTTCCTTTTTCTAACTAACCTGCTGTTTTCAAATAGTTTTAAATGTTTTCACAATAGTTCGAGTCATTTAAGATGTTTAAAGCTCAGATACAACATTCTTAGGAAGAACACAAATAAAGAAAGTTAAAGCACCATGTAAACATGGTGGGGAGAGGTGAACAGCTAGCTTATTAAACTGTAGTTTTTGACTTGTGAAGTGAGCACAGCATTTCTTTCTGACTTTATGGCGGAGGTTTATGGGCCATAAACAGGAGCTTCTTTGGAATCAAACATTCACAATATTAAAAAAGAGCAGAAGTTCCTGAAAGTTAAGATGGAATTGTTATCACAGAGAGGTAGTCCTATGATCCTGTTTACTATTAATAATTGCTGCTAACTATCTTGCTGTTTTCAAATGGCCAGGGCCTCATCAAGTCAGGGGCTGTTTTCAAATGGCCAGGGGAAAAAGGAGAAGATGTGGACCATGTTGATGAGAGTAAAACAGTTTTATGCACCACTTTAAGCAACCAAAGAGGTACCATGTGAAAAATTAACGTCTGTCACTAGTGATCTTATCCCAGACTCTGATCTAATTTTGGCAATGCTAGAACAAAGCACATGCTGTCTCTTTTGCTATTTGCTTACCCCATTCACTATGACAATAGCAAAATATGGATTATGAAATTATTTTCTTTGGCACAGATTTTGAGAAGTATTTTTTCCCTTTTTCTAGTTTCAAGACATTGATCTTGGGTAACTTCTCAGAAACTATGTTCCCAGGAGTAGCAGCCAATCTGACTGACGCAGGGTGTCTCTAAATGGTCCTAATATCCACTCTCATTAATCCTACCCTGCTGGTACTTCTCAATATAGTAAATCACTCATGGTAGGTGATCAAAAAAAAAAAAAAATCCCAGTCATTTACATCTCCTCAACAAACATTTATTGATAGTGTTATGATATTTTTAATATAAAAGTAGTGATGCTATTATTCAGCTAACAGTGAACTTATCACATCTAATGTACTGAAATCCCTTAGCTCCCCCTGTAGGAAGGGTTGGATTAAGGTAGGAAGTAAGAGAAGACGAATTCACATGCAAGCCAATTTTATGGGAGAAAATAAAAATGCATGAGTCTGTTCTTCCTGTCCAATCATGTAAAAGCCAAACTACAACTAAGATTGGTCTTACCTTTACAGTTGCCTAATTCAATGAGTAAAGAAAAAGCACACCTTTGTTATTTTGCAGAAGAGGCAATTAAAAAAAAAAAACTCATCTCTGCTACTCACAGACAGAATAGCGGAACTCTGTATATTCCCCTATTTCCTTTACAGCTCCATGTTAGTACTAACAAAGGCTCTCATTTGTGAAGTTAATACCCAGCTTGGGTTTCAGTCTCATTTAGGATATTGCACTAATTCAGTCATTCATTCAATGAACATAATTATGCAACTAATACATTTAAGAAACTCGTAATCTCTACTCTGAATGTTTGCTTGGAAATAGAGAAGTAGACTGGTACACAAGTGTTCCAAACTCAGTGAGATAAGAGCTATAACCAAAGTATGTCTAAGGTATGGAATACTGTGGCACACACAGAAAATGGTATAATCAGTTCTCTGTGGTTGAGAAAAAGGATAGTTTAAAGTTTCACAGATATATCTGCTGATTTCTTCATCAAGTCAAACTGATCTTAAGGGCTTTTATATCAATTTTTCCTTTGCATTCAACCTACCATCACACTAATTCAAACCATTATTACCAAACACCAAAACCATATAGTCTCTTAAGTGTATTCCATGTTATCCTTCTTTTTCTCAGTCTTCAACAGAACTGTGAGTTTATCTTCTTGTATTACTTATTTAATGTCTCATTAAATAAAACTGCCAAGGCCCCATCCACACCATACATAATTTGAATATAGAAATGAAGCTAAATTCCTGGACTTCAAGGCCATTACCATTAATCTAGTTCCTTCTTTTATTATTATGGGTTACATCATAACTCAATTGTTATAAATCCAATTAAAAAGTTACAAAGCAATATTTGCTTAATTCGAGTAAAATCAAGAGCTATTGCAGCACTCCAAAAAACCTCTATGCCCAGAGTTTACACCTTTTCCATTACAATTTTTCCCACCTTGCTAGGGATAATCAGCAATGCTGAGTCTGCTATTAGTCACAATCTTGCCTTTTGTGGCAGACACTTCCGGGCCGTGTGTTGCAATTCCTCAGTCCGCCTCTAATTGCAATCACAGCTCTGTTGGACAGTTACCTGGATGCTCAGTTAACGCTGACAATGCTGCACCTTAAGTGGCTGGCTCGCAATCTCAGCTTTTCTGCCCCAAGAGCTTTCCAGACCAACACATATAGGAAGAGGAGTTATTACCCCAGAGTACAACCCTCTCACAATGGTGAATGGGATATGATGGATAAATTCCCCAACCTCCTGTTCATCAGACCTAATTCTGGAAGGCATCTGTCCAGCCCTCAGAGATCCTGGTATAATACAACCTGTTGTCTTCATCAGTGGCCTGGAAAATACACACTTATATTGGTCTGTCTTTTGTCTTCCTTTTTTTTGTTTGTTTTTTGAGAGGGAGTTGCTCACTACAACCTCTGCCTTCCTGGTTCAAGCAATTCTCCTGCCTCGGCCTCCTGAGTAGTTGGGATTGCAGGTATATGTCACCATACTCGACTAATTTTTGTATTTTTAGTAGAGATGGGGTTTCACCATGTTAGTCAGGCTGGTCTCGAACTCCTGACCTCGTGATCCACCCACCTTAGCCTCCCAACATGCTTGGATTACAGGTGTGAGCCACTATGCCCAGCCTAGTCTGCCTTTTTTTTCTCAGTCTCTCTGCTTCCTAAGATCTCATCCCACATAAACAATTTTCCATAAGCCTTTGACTCACATTCTGCTTTCACAGAACCCTAAAGAAAACTTTTAAATAATTTTACCACTTATAAATGCAGTCACAACCGACACGTTTACACCGTTTTGAACTTCATAAAAATGGAACCACACCATATGAGTTACATTGTATCTTGCATCTTTCAGTCAAGATTATATTGGTGAAATTCATCAATGTTGTGAGTGTATTTGTTTAGATCAGGTGTGTCCAATCTTTTGGCTTCCCTGGGCCACATTTGAAGAATTGTCTTGGACCACACATAAAATACACTAACACTAATGGTAGCTGATAATCTAAAAACATCACAAAATCTCATGTTTAAAAAAATTTACAAATTTGTGTTTGGTTGTAGTCAAAGCCATCCTGAGACACATGTGGTCCACGGACCATAGGTTCTACAAGGTTGATTTTGATTATTCATTTTTTGGCTGTAGTGGGGCACGGGAAAATTTTTCTCTCAGGAATCCAACTATCCTCTGCAAAAAACCTTAGTGATTATAATATCAGGTGTTTCCTCAACAAAAATAACCAAATTATACCCTCCTACTAAGAAGCCTACATTCGACAAGTCTCATGAAAATGCAGACAGCTTGCAATTAGCTTCTTAATGATACACTTGTTAACATAAACAGCCAAACCAAAGATTACTAAACTTTTAGGCAAAATTCTAACATAAAAGACAAAAAAGAAAGTAACCCAAAATAGAGGTCATTATGACAGCACAAAGAAGTAAAAATTTTACAAAATACATTATTACTAGGAAAAAGGAAGTAAGATATGTCTACAAGAACAAAAATTTATTTTAAAATATCAATGGAAAGGAAAATCCAAATTAACTCTTACAATTTAAATATGACGATAAAAACAGAAAACTTAGAATTAAAGAAAACATTAGAAAGTAGAAGGAGAGAGGAAGGAAGTAAGAGAATGGAGAGAGACAAAGACAGAGGTAGAAAGAAAGAGAAAGAGAAGAAAAGGAGAGACTTCCGCCAAGATGGCCAAATAGCAACAGCTCTGGTCTACAGTCCCCAGCAAGAGTGTGCCAGAAGATGAGTGACCTCATTTCCAATTGTGGTACCAGGTTCATCTCATTGGGACTAGTTAAACAGTGGGAACAGCCCAAGGTGGGCAATCGAAGCAGGGTGGGACACTGCCTCACCCAGAGGTGCAAGGGGCTGGAGACTCTTGTTCCCAGCCATGGGAAGCCATTAGGGACTTTTCCCAACACTCCAATACTCCGGCTCAGATACTGCACTTTTCACATGGTCTACACAACCTGCAGACCAGGAGATTCCCTCTGGCACCTACAACACCAGTGCCTGGTGTTTCCAGCACAAAACTGTTTTAGGCAAGTGGCACCTGGAACGCCAGTGAGACGGAATTGCTCATTCCCCTGAAAAAGGGGGCTGAAGCCAGGGAACCAAGTGAGCTGGCTTGGTGGGTCCCACCCCCATGAAGACCAGCAAGCTAAAACACTGGCTTGGAATTCCCCCAGCCAGCACAACAGTGTGAGCTTGACCTGGGACATTAGAGCTCGGTAGCGGGAGGGGCACCCACCACTGCTGAGGCTCCAGTAGGCAGGCGGCTTCAACATAGCCTATGTAAACAAAGCCATCTCCTTTACCCAGAAGCTTACACACAAACTGGGTAGAGCCCAGCACTGCAGCTCTGCAAGGCCTCTGCAGGCAGATTGTCAAATAGACTCCCTTCTTACTGGGCAGGACATCTCAGAAAAAAAAAGACAGCAGCCAGTCAGGGACTTACAATGCCCCCACCTTCCTGGGACAGAGCACTTGGGAAAAGAGGCTTTTGTAGGTTCCACTTCAGCAGACTTAAACATCCCTGCCTGGCAGCCCTGAAGGGAGCAACAGAGCCCCCAGAACAGTGCTTGAGCTCTGTTAGCTCCATTAAGAGACAGGCTGCCTCCTCAAGTGATTCCCTGACCCCCATGTATCCTAACTGGGAGACACATCATACAGGAGAGCTCTGGCTGACATCTGGCAGGTACTCTTTGGGGATGAAGCTATCAGAGGAAGGAAGAGGCAATCTTTGCTGTTCTGCAGCCCCCAGGGTGATTCCCAGGCAAGCAGGGTCTGGAGTGGACCTCCAGCAAATTGCAGCTGACTTGCAACAGAGGGGCCTGACTGTTAAAAGGAAAACTAATAAACAGAAAGAAATAGCTTCAACATCAACAGAAAGGATGCCCACTCAGGAATCCCATCCAAAAGTCACCAACTTCAAAGATCAAAGGTAGATAAATCCATGAAGATGGGAAGGAACTAGCGCAAAAAGGCTGAAATTGCCAAAAGCCAGAACACCTGTTCTCCTCCAAGGGATCACAACCCCTTACCAGCAAGTGAACAAAACCAGATGGAGAATGAGTGTGACCAATTGACAGAAGCAGGCTTCAGAAGGAGGGAAATAACAAACTTCTCCAAGCTAAAGGAGCATGTTCTAACCCAATGTAAGAAAACTAAGAACCTTGAAAAAAGGTTAGATGAAATGCTAATGAGAATAACCAGCATGGAATAGAACATAATCGACACAATGGAGCTTAAAAACACAGCATGAGAACTCTGTGAAGCATACACAAGTTTCAATAGTCAAATCGATCAAGCAGAAGAGAGGATATCAGAGATTGAAGATCAACTCAATGAAATAAAGCAAGAAGGCAAGATTATAGAAAAAAGAGTGAAAAGAAATGAGCAAAGCCTCCAAGAAACGTAGGATTATGTGAAAAGACAAAATCTATGTTTGATCAGTGTACCTGAAAGTGATGGGGAAAACGAATCCAAGCTGGGAAACACTCTTCAGAATATTATCCAGGAGAACTTCCCCAATCTAGCAAGGCAGGCCAACATTCAAATACAGGAAATACAGAGAACACCACAAAGCTATTCCTGGAGAAGAACAACCCCAAGGCACATAATCATCAGATTCACCAAGGTTGAAATGAAGGAAAAAATGCTAAAGGCCGCCAGAAAGAAAGGTTGGGTTACCCACAAAAGGAAGCCCATCAGACTCACAGTGGATCTCTCAGCAGAAGCCTTACAAGCCAGAAGAGAGTGGGGGCCAATATTCAAAATCCTTAAAGAAAAGAACTTTCAACCCAGAATTTCATATCCAGACAAACTAAGCTTCAAAAGAGAAGGAGAAATAAAATCCTTTGTGGACAAGCAACTGCTGAGAGATTTTATCACCACCAGGCCTACCCTACAAGAGCTCCTAAAGGAAGCACTAAACATGGAAAGGAACAACCAGTACCAGCCATTTCAAAAACATACCAAATGGTAAAGACCATTGACACAAGGAAGAAACTACATCAACTAACAGGCAAAACAACCAGCTAGCATCAAAATGACAGGATCAAATTCACACATAACAATATTAACCTTAAATGTAAATGGGCTAAATGCCCCAATCAAAAGACACAGACTGGCAAACTGGATAAAAAGTCAAGACACATTGGTGCTATATTCAGGAAACACATCTCATGTCCAAAGACACACATAGGCTCAAAACAAAGGGATGGAGGAAGATTTACCAAGCAAATGGAGAGCAAAAATAAAAAAATATTTTTTTAATTAAAAAAAAAAAAAAGCAGAGGTTACAATCCTAGTCTCTGATAACACTTTAAACCAACAAAGATCAAAAGAGACAAAGAAGGGCATTACATAATGGTAAAGGGATTAATGCAATAAGAAGAGCTAACAATCCTAAATATTCATGCACCCAATACAGGAGAACCCAGATACATAAAGCAAGTTCTTAATGACTTGCAAAGAGACACAGACTCCCACACTATAATCGTGGGAGACTTTAACAATACTAGACAGATCAATGAGACAGAAAATTAACAAAGATATCCAGGACTTAAACACAGATCTGGACCAAGTGGATATAATAGACATCTACAGAACTCTCTACCCACAAACCACAGAATATACATTCTTCTCAGCACATCACACTTATTCTAAAATTGACCACATAATTGGAAGTAAAACACTCCTCAGCAAATGCAAAAGAACGGAAATCATAACAAACAGTCTCTCAGACCACAGTGCAGTCAAATCAGAACTCAGGATTAAGAAACTCACTCAAAACTACACGACTACATGGAAACTAAACAACCTACTCCCGAATGACTACTGGATAAATAAAGAAATGAAGGCAGAAACAAAGATGTTCTTGGAAACCAATGAGAACAAAGAGAACATGCCAGAATGTCTGGGACACATTTAAAGCAGTGTCTAGAGGGAAATTTATAGCACTTCATGCCCACATGAGAAGGAGGAAAGATCTGAAATCGACACCCTAACACCACAATTCAAAGAACTAGAGGAGCAAGATCAAACAAATTCAAAAGCTAGTAGAAGACAAGAAATAATTAAGATCAGAGCAGAAGTGAAGGAGACAGACACACAAAAAACCCTTCAAAAAAAATCAAGAAATCCAGAAGCTGGTTTTTTGAAACGATCAACAAAATAGGCCACTAGCCAGACTAATAAAAAAGAAAAGAGTGAAGATTCAAATAGATGCAACAAAAAATGATAAAGGGGATATCACCACCAATCCCACAGAAATACAAACTACCATCAGAGATTACTACAAACATCTCTATGCAGATAAACCAGTAAATCTTGAAGAAATGTATAAAGTCCTGGATACTTACACCCTCCCAAGACTAAACCAGGAAGAAGTTGAATTCCTGAATAGACCAATAACAAGGTCTGCAGTTGAGGCAACAATTAATACCCTACCAGGCTATTAATTGCCTACCAAAAAAAGTCCAGGACAAGATGGGTTCATAGCCAAATTCTACCGGACATACAAGAGGAGCTGGTACCATTCCTTCTGAAACTATTCCAAACAATTCAAAAAGAGGGAATCCTCCCTAACTCATTTTTTCAGACCAACATAATCCTGATATCAAAACCTGGCAGAGACACAACTAATAAAGAAAATTTCAGGCCAATATCCATGACGAATACTGATACAAAAATTTCAATAAAATACTGGTTAATCAAATCCAAGAGCACATCAAAAAGCTTATCCATCACAATCAACTCGGCTTCATCCCAGGGATACAAGGCTGGTTCAACATCTGCAAATCTATAAATGTAATCCATCACATAAATGGAGCCAAAGACAAAAACCACATGATTATCCCAATAGATGCAGAGAAGGCCTTCGACAAAATTCAACAGTCTTTTATGTTAAAAAACTCTCAATAAACTGGGTATTGATGGAACCTATCACAAAATAATAAAAGCTATTTACGACAAACTCACAGCCAATATCATACTGAATGGGCAAAAACTAGAAGCATTCTCTTTCAAAACCAGCACAAGACAAGGATGCCCTCTTTCACCTCTCCTATTCAACATAGTATTGGAAGTTCTGGCTAGGGCCATCAGGCAAGAAAAAGAAATAAAGAATATTAGAATAGGAAGAGAGGATATCAAATTGTCCCTGTTTGCATATGACATGATTGTATATTTAGAAAATCCCATTGTCTCAGCCCAAAATCTCCTTAAACTGATAAGCAACTTCAGCAAAGTCTCAGGATACAAAATCAGTGTGCAAAAAATTGCAAGCATTCCTACACACCAATAATAGACAAACAGAGATCCAAATCATGAATGAGCTCCCATTCACAATTGCTACAAATAGAATAAAACAACCAGGAATACTACTAACAAGGGATGTGAAAGACCCCTTCAAGGAGAACTACAAACCACTGCTGAAGGAAATAAGATAGTACACAAACAGTTGGAAAAACATCCCATGCTCATGGTTAGGAAGAATCAATATTGTGAAAACGGCCATACTGCCCAAAGTAATTTATGCATTCAATGCTATCCCTATCAAGATACCAATGACTTTCTTCACAGAATTGGAAAAAAACACCTTAAATTTCATAGGGAACCAAAAAAGAGCCTGCATAGCTAAGACAATCCTAAGCAAAAAAAAAACAAGCTGGAGGCATCACGCTACCTGACTTCAAACTATACTACAAGGCTACAGTAATCAAAACAGCATGGTACTGGTACCAAAACAGAGATATAGACCAATGGAACAGAACAGAGGCCTCAGAAAGAACACCACACAACTACAACCATCTGATCTTTGACCAACCTGACAAAAACAAGCAATGGGGAAAGGATTCCCTATTTAATAAATGGTGTTTGGAAAACTGGCTAGCCATATGCAGAAAGCTGAAACTGGATCCCTTCCTTACACACCTTATACAAAAATTTACTCTAGATGGATTACAGAAACATGAGACCTAACACCATAAAAACTCTAGAAGAAAACCTAGGCAATACCATTCAGGATCTAGGCATAGGAAAGGATTTCATGACTAAAACACCAAAACCAATGGCAACAAAAGCCAAAATTGACAAATGGGATCTAATTAAACTTAAGAGCTTCTGCACAGTCAAAGAAACTATCAATAGAGGGAACAGACAACCAACAGATTGGGGAAAAAAATTTGCAATCTAGCCATCTGACAAAGGGCTACTATCGAAAATCTACAAAAAAACTTCTAACAAATTTACAAGAAATAAACAACCCCATCAAAAAGTGAGTAAAGGATATGAACAGACACTTTTCAAAAGAAGACATTTATATAGCCAACAAACACATGAAAAAAAGCTCATCATCACTGGTCATTAGAGAAATACAAATGAAAACCACATTGAGATACCATCTCACACCAGTTAGAATGACAATCATTAAAAAATCAGGAGATAACAGATGCTGGAGAGAATGTGGAGAAACAGGAATGCTTTTACACTGTTGGTGGGAGTGTAAATTAATTCAACCATTGTGGAAGACAGTGTGGCAATTCCTCAAGGATCTAGAAATAGAAATACCATTTGACCCAGCAATCCCATTACTGGGTATATACCCAAACGATTATAAATCATTCTATTATAAAAACACATGCACACACATGTTTACTGCAGCACTGTTCACAATAGCAAAGACTTGGAACCAAGCCAAATGCCCATCAATGATAGACTGGATAAAGAAGATGAGGCACACATATACACCATGGGATACTATGCATCCATAAGAAAGGATGAGTTCATGTCCTTTGCAGGGATATGGATGAGGCTGGAAACCATCATTCTCAGCAAACTGACACAAGAACAGAAAACCAAATACTGCACCTTCTTACTCATAAGTGGGTATTCAACAATGAGAACACATAGACACAGAGAGGGTAACATCACACTCTGGGGCCTGGGGGTTGGAGGGTATGGGAGGAATAGCAGGGGGTGGGAGGATTGGGGAGGGACAGCATTAAGAGAAATATCTAATGTAGATTATGGGGCGATGGATGCAGCAAACCACCACCATGGCATGTGTATACCTATGTAACAAACCTGCACGATCTGCAGATGTACCCCAGAACTTAAAGTACAACAAACAGGAGAGAGATCCAAGATGGCCGCATAGCAGCAGCTCAGGATTGTAGCTCCCAGTGAAAGCGCAGAGAGTGAGTGGATGCCACAACTGCAGATGAATTTTTGATGCCCAAAAACTGGGAGATTCCCAGCGAAGGAGCCACACGGGTCACCAGCATGACTCTTTTGGCCGACGTGGCTGTTTTGCTGGTGCTCCGGGGCGGCGCTTCTCAGTGCGGAGTATACGGGACTGGGTGCCCTTTTAGTAGGGCTCCGCTGGTCCCATCCCTACAAGGAGAACAGCAATTGGAAGCACTGAGGATTGAGAGCAAGCACAGCTGAACCCGGGAAGGCCCAGCTTTGTGGGGAAGGAGAGTCCATTGAAGGAAAACTCAGAAACAGAAAAAACTTCATCACCAACAAGCTGGACGTCCGCTCAGAGACCCAATCTGAAAGTCAGCAATTACAAAGACGACAGGTGGATAAATCCACAAAAATGGGAAGAAACCAGTGCAAAAAAGCTGAGAACATCCGAAATCAGAATGGCTCTCCTCCTACAGGGGATCCCAGCTCCTCATCAACAAGAGAACAAGGCCTGATGGAGGATGAGTGTGATGAACTCACAGAATCAGGCTTCAGAAGGTGGATAATAAGAAACTTCTGTGAGCTAAAAGAACATGTTCTAACCCAATGCAAAGAAACTAAGAACCTTGAAAGAAGATTTAACGAAATGCTAACAAGAATGGACAACTTAGAGAAGAATATAAGTGAATTGATGGAGCTGAAAAACACA